>JAOWBP010037091.1:0-21203 GCA_028571105.1 Tragopan temminckii
CTCCTTGGTACCCACAAACACCTTTCAGGAACGTGAGCTCATTGACATTTAATAAATAATGTAACAAGGAACACTACTGCCAAAGTTTGGGGACTTGTGCTGGCCCCAAGGCTCTCAGGGAAGAGACACGGCTATAGGTGAAGAAACCCTGCACAACAGGCAGGCAGGGAAATGAAAATGTAGAGTCAGATCCAGAACAGCACAGCTCAGAAGGGATGCTCCAGAAACATGAAACAGACATTTGCCATTAAAATATCAGACAAGAAAAAGAGCGTGAACACAGTAAATTAACAGCAAAACCAATGAACCACATTTTGCCCTGAGCCTCAGAAACCACTTGGGGTGACAACAATCTACCCTAGCAGTTCACTCCCAACAACAGCAATACCAGAATCAGCACAAGGGTTTAAATACTACATTACAGAGTTTGGACGTGGAACACTGAAATAAATCATAAATGCCTGTAAGCAAAACTTATTCAAAGAAGATGCTAGAGTCTTGTAGCTACAGATAGCTTTTTCCCTATACAAGCATAAAGTTTCTCACAATGGGGTCCTCACTGCAATGAGACCTTCAGACAGAAGAAAAATAAATAAGTAACAACTAACAGGTCAGATACTGCTCCACAAGCAATCAAAAAGCCTCTATAAAGATAGATGTGTGGAGAAGTACATTTCTGTAGAAACAACAGAATTACAAACCTTTTGGTACTGTAGAAAGTGCTGAATTCCCCCTAACTAATTGCAGATTTCAATTGAAGTGACATCTGCAGCCTGAAAATTTAAGTCTAGAAAATTACACATGCACAAAGTCACAGAACCTGTTTTAAATAGTGACATGAATATCAGGTATGTATTGGAACTTGGCAAATATTTCTCAAAAAATTGATAAAACAAACATCACACTGTAACCAAATCGGACCAAATTCATACAAAATCCATTGGAGCACCTGATTCAGAACAGCAGGGGGTAAGTGCATGCTTAGAGAGCTGTTCCGTTGAGTGCTGTAGGGATACGTGCTGACAGGGTGACTGATAAAAAAGTGATTTAGGAAGCTGTAAGAGCTGACTTTCCAACTGCTCTTCCAACTCCCACCGAAGTCATCGGCCCCACCACCTGGCTGGGAAACAGGCTCTTAAACATTTAGAGATAGGAGTGGAAAAGGGAAGAGGTGCAAAAGAGAGGCACGAGGATCCTGATTCAGTCCAAAAGGAGAAGAAGAATGCTATGGATGCTAAATCCCTGTGTGGATCTAAGGAGAAGCAGTATGGGTTCATTTTGCTTTGGCCCCACATATCTGTTCTTCTGCCCATTTTAATAAATACTGATAAGATCACATAATTTTTTTTCCTGAGTAAAAGATGTCTGCCACTTTCCAACTTGCTATATTGTCCTATTTTTTTTTCTAGTTCTTCACCTCCCCTCCTTCTTCAGCCTCAAAAATATTAAAAAACAGAGAGCAGTTCAGTGAGTGACTGTGCTGAGTTAATTGCAAAAAGGTGAGCAAAAAATAAAACAACAAAAATGAGCTGCATGGTGAAAGGATGCCGAAGGTAGAACAGAGCAATATTAAGCCTGAAGCAGAAGAAAAGAAAAGGAGAGAAAGAGATCATGGAAACAAGCCAACTTTATGCTACGTTAAGTTAGATCATAAAGAATGAAAACTGAAGATAGAAAGGTATTTGTTCAGCAAGAGCTGAAGTGCAGCAGCATTCCTCCATCACAGGAGCCGCCTCTCCTCCTGCTCTCACTCTCCCAGTGGCTCTGCCCCTATGGCCTGGCCAGAGGAGTCTGAGGTGTTGCTGCTACCAGCATTTCTCTACAGAGTTACACATTTCTGATCCCTTTGAAGGTTCTGCTCAACTAGAGCAACAAAGCTAGCCTCTGCAACTGAAACTGAGAAAGTATCAGCAAGAGAGAGAGGCTTGATGAGCACACCTACATTGGCACTGCACATAATGTCACCTAATGGGGATCCCGTGCTGCCTTCCCACTGCCTGCCCCTACCCAGAAAGGATTTGTCTTCTTTCCAAAGCACTTTCCAGCTCCTCTCTCCCTGCTAGGGAGAGAAAAACGTCCCTTAGTAAAACATCAACCAAATATTACCTTGTCCCAGATCCTGCCTTTCAGATTCTTCATCAGCTTTGGACAGTTTCAGTCAAGCATCTTTGTACAGCTATACCATTGGAATAGTTTGTTTTATTTTAGCATGTATTTTGAATCAGGGATGCTCATCACACCAGGACTTTTTCTGAAGAAAGCTAACGTTAGGAGTAACTGACAGCACAGCCATTTGCTCCACAGGACAGGGCTGCAGCAAGCACAAAGGTCAAATGTAACAAGAAAAATGAGAAAGGGAAATGCATTTTTCTTTCTGCCTCATTCTCACTCTGCCTTTCCAACAGCAAAAGTCTATGGCTATCTCATACATCTGCTCTGTGAGAGAACAATTCTTTCATTAAGTAGCTGAAAGTAAGATATAATCCAAATTTAAAAAGTATTCAATATTAAACATTTTAGATGTTCTTAATAAAATGAAGAGCTAAAACAGTTTGACTCAAAATTATGTTCTCCTTTTGAATGTAGAGCCTCATTAACCTGCTGATAATACTTAAATCACATTTCACATGACATCTCAAACGTTAAAAACAAATGTTTTGTCAACTGCAGAATGTCAAGAAAAGAGAGTCTAAAATGTCAAAATTTTCACTTCATTTTCTCCAAAAAAATATTTGCAAAATTTGACTTATACAGTTTTGGATTCACAGATTATTATTTTTCCCCAAGAATAAATATTTATTTGAAAGCTACTCAGTTCTGCACCAGTTATGACACACAAAGAGCCTGTCCCCAGCCACCACAGCATGCCACCTGAAAGGAAATAACTGCAAGGAGACAGAACAAGAAAAGGAGTTAAAATTTACTGATGATCTATTTCAATCTTTGAGCTTTGCTGCCACCAGAGCAATAAAGCAGCAAAATACAAAGAGCAGCTACACACTCACCTGAAGATGGTAAAGTTGGTGCAGAGGTTGCAGACATTTTGTGTCTGTAAATCTCAGCAACCACTTTAGAAAACATGAGAAATTTTAATCAGGTAATGAAACTTGACAGGGATGATGGTTTCAGAGTAGATACAGTCTGTAAACCACAGGGAACCTTTTTCTGAACATGGCTTTGGCTTCCAGTTGACAAGAAAAATTGGAAGCTAGTTAAAATTCAGGTGAATTAAGTTGAAAGATAGCATTTCTCCCTGATCTAAAGTAAAAAACGCAATCTTCCTTTTTGCTCATGACAGTTCAGATATTCTGTCAATAAATGTAAGTCTGGCAAATAATTAAAACAATGTAATATTGTCCAGAACAGAAAAAAACCTAACATAAGAGTATCTGGTGAAGCCCCATCTGTTTGACAGGAGAATGCTAATGAAGACTGAAAAAGGCAATTGCATTTGTATTTTGTTTTTAGTTGCTCTTTTCATCTATTCATAAATTGCAAATGAGAAAATTGGAACAAACTGCCAGCATATTATACTCATGCCTAAGTTTTCCACAGCCAAGTGTCCTGCTTCTCCCTGCAAATCCTTCCAGCTTTCAGGAGAACCTTCTCATTATCATTCCCACACAAGCACACCAAGACTTTGCAATTTGGCTTCTGCTTCCCATCCTTGTCTCTTAAGTGCCTTTGCAGCTCCCTCAAAGAGAGTGCACTGTCAAGCGCTAATTATGGTTGGACTGTGGCAATATAAAAATTGCATCCCCTCTTGAAATTCTTCTCTCTCTCATTAACCATTTGTTTGGTTCTCTTTGCAACGTGCAGATTTTGGCGGCACTTTAGGAACATGGGGCCTTGGCTGGGATGGGGACTCGGCCCAGGTTCATTGGGCAGTGCTACCAGAAGGCTCTGGTGCACACAGGTTTGGTAAGTGATAGCTTCAGAACGGCTCTGGCTGAGAGTTTTCTCTTCTGCTCATCAAAAGCACTGCTTACTCCCAATTCACCTCCAGATTTTTAAGTTCTGTTGCACCAGAAATAACAAGGGAAGCTTCAGTACAGTCATGGGAAAAAATCTGTTGCATAAAGACAGAAAAAAGAAAGCTGACAAAGCAACACATTTACACTGATGGATGCTCACTCAAACTTTTCAATCAGTAGTGTTTGAGTGAAACAAAATAAAGGCACGTAAACAATCTGTGTTATGACACTGCTAAGGCTCAGTAAAGAGGGCAGGCACCCAGCTGCCGTGGGGCCAGTGCACAGCATGCTGCCTGCCTCACATCAATGGCCCAAACGTGCTGAGACCAGCAGTGGGGCTGGGAGCAGTGCCTGCCTCTGTCCTTCATACTCTTCATTTCATTGGCATTGCTCACTGTGTGTGGCTTCCACTCTTTTTACAGGAAGCTCATGTCCAGCACGCTGGATTCCAGTCTCGGGTAAAATTTGCTAGAGCTCCATATGTTTCAGACAACAATGATAATATGCTACTTTTGCAAGATTTTATTTTAATACAAAAGGGGGGGAGGGGGAAGCCTGCCTTGGATTTAGCCCATGGCTTTGCCTCAAGCTAAAATGCATGTTAAGTGAGCTGGAAGTAATAATGATGTCATCTCTGTGATTACTAATGATTGAATTAAATGACTACAGTTACATTCAAATAAATATCTGAATCTCATTTTATGCAGTACAAAAAACTGTTTTAATTAAACTTGATTACAAAGTCATACTAAGGAAGTGTTCTTTAGTACTTCAGAAGTGAAATGGAATCCATTAATTAGTTGATCTTCACATTTGAAATATTACAAAACTAAGTGCCTGTAAAATGAATTGTTGTCACATTCTATAGAAATAGTGGCACAAAACCCCACCTTTGTGGAAAATTAGAGATGAGAAATGAAAAACTCTTGAAGCTCAAAATTTGGTAATGCTGGTCCTTTGAAAACATATAACTCTCCCTGTGCATGTGTAACTGCTCAGACTTTTACAGACAACAGTAGACTTTTCACTTTTAAAGGAAAATATAAATATATTGTCCACAGTTGCTGTGGGAACTATCACTTTAAATTTTTTACAGTTGTGTTTATATCCTCAACTAAACACATTCACATTGTTGTCTTGTTTTTAAATAAAACGGAAAAAACAAAAAAAAAAACAAAACCCACAGTACATTTCCCTGACAGCAGAACCTTGTATTTAAACAAGCACGCTACTCAACTCTGACAACTGGAAGTTTTCTCACTGCCAACAGGACTTCAGCAAAAATAATTGCAACCTAATATCATTTAACTTCTTTGACACGTTGACCTAAATGGGCTAATTTCAGAGAGCTGAGTTTTCTATCTGGACCGACATGCCTCACTGTATTAGAGTTACTAGAAAAACAGAAGGCATATGTGCTGGAACAGTATGACTCTGCAGGGGTTGCTTGCTTGTTTTCACTGCCATTCAGAGAGTTAGTGGAAAACAAGGTTTTGTAAGATTTTAACACTAAACCCTTCCAAACTGGAACAGCATAAAGCTTCAGCTTCCATACATTTTCCCTCTTCCAGGATAACTAATGAAACCAAAGGGCTAGGAAGTTGGGTACAAGAAGAGCTATCAGATGAAAGAAAGTTTCTTTTATTCAAGAATACACACTGGGTTATTCCTGAGCATCTTGACCAAAGGTATTTGGATATGGACTGACGCAGCCATCATCTGGCTGTGCATTGAGCAGAACTTGGATGATCCCATCACCTTATAGTTTCTATTACTCTATTTCCTCCTTTCTTAAATCTTGAGTGTTCTTCCCGCGCTAGATACGGTATGGTTTTGGAAGCGGAATTCTCATTTCCCTCATCTAATCAGAACACATATACTTTTTCTTAAATTCAGCTAAAGCTGATTACTTCCATAGACATGGACCATTGCTGGATATTAGGTACTGCATTCTAAATGAGTGTCTCTGAAGAGACAGCCAAATATAAACTCTTTCCTTTTTAAAGAGTAGTAAAGGCAGTCCTCATCCCAGAGAAGCCGAGCAGAAATAATTAGCAAGCGTTTCTTTCAGAACAAAAGAATAGAGATTTTTCTGACATATTGTAAAATAAAATGTAAAGTTTCAAACATGTGGGACAAGACTTCAGCTGGTATAAATTTTTTCTGCCCATGATAATCTAGATAATTCAATTCAGGCTACCTACAATTCCAACCCACATTTCCCTTCTCTAAGAACTATCAGATGAAGTCCTACAGAAGGACTGATCGATACATTCCCTAGCGTTCTCCCTTTGTGTTTTGTATCTGCCATTTACAGTCTACACTGGCATATTTCCTTCAATAGTAAGCTCCTTTAACTTCCCTTTAATTTTCCCTGATTGTGCCAGACTATTTGCAATCAGAGAATGGAAGCTAAAAAACTGGTAATGAAAGAGATTGATTGAAAGACTTGTGATAGCTACACGCTGAATACTTGTTTGGTTCCTTTTCAACTGCAGTAAGGTCTCATTGCCTTTGTTGACACTCCTGGCAAACATTTTAAACTTTCCAACTACCTAGCTAATACTAATACTAGACAAGGCATTCTAATCAGACCATTAAGATAAAAAAGATTTACTGATGAGCAGGGCCCCAGAAACTGCAGCCTCCAGCCTTGGGTCTCCCTGTCTGCCTCCTCTCAGACACCACCAAGTGGGGCTGACAAACACGACAGCACATACAATCGCATCAACTATAACCTGATTTAAGGAACTCAAGTTGCTTGATGGCTGCTGTGCACTGAAATAACAAATGACAAAACAATCCCACCTTCATCCAAACCTTCATCCAAAGTGTCTTGCAGACAAAATATTTTAAACATTTTCTTGCATTTCAGTAAAGCGCTGTTTCTAACTGAGGACAGTTTAGGGCCCTTCTGTTTCCCATTAGCTTGAATTTTCTTTTGATAACATCTTACTAGCCACATTTCCCTGCCCACAAAAAACCTTTTATCTCCTGACATTGCTGATGAACACCTTGAAGTGATTCTGAAGCAACTTTGTTGATCCATACGCTGCCGTTACAATGAATCTTGTTAATTAATTTATCACTCATACCAAAGCAATACTCGATCTATCTAGGAAATTGTGGCTTTGGCCCTTCTCAGTGCAGATTGAAAGCCATATGATGTTTATTAGCATGCAGCATGTGTTACTGGGAGTTGGCTGGGAAGTTGATGGAGTTGAATGGAGTGGCATTCTGGTATTCATGCTGGCAAAGTTCCAGTTCCTCTTCGCCACCTGCAAACCACATCCGCCCCCGAATGGGATGCTCATTTCACCATTCCCTGAGGCAACATCAGCTTCTGATGTATTTCTTTTTTTTTTTTTTTTCCCCTCCCCTTATTTTACAGGTATGTGAGGTGGTCATGTACAGAAGCAAGAGCTTTGTAGAGCAAGCCAGCTGAAAAATTCTGAACTGTTAAATTGCTTACCCTAGTTTGCTCATCATCAAATATAAAGCAGGCTCAGCCACTTCTGAATGAACTTACTCTTAACTTTTAGTTCAGTGCAAGTATGGCTGTAATCTTTAAGCTGTGCTTTGTCTTGAACTTTGAGTTGGTGGAAGACCTAACAGAAAACTTTCTGAAAGATACAGATTTGGGTCTACCAAAATGATGGGAAATTTAAATTTTTTGAGCTGTTCAGAAATGAAAATAAGAAATAAATTTTTTTGGAAAAAAAATGGGAAAGCGTTCATTTCAATAGAAAACTTTATACATAAAATACACCATAGAGACTATCCCAAATTCATTCAACTCAGCGTCTTTTTTTTTTTTTTTTTTTTAGGCATTTAAGATTTTTGTTCCCTATTTAATCAGCTATTGGGAAGCTCATCTGTTAGGACAGCTCTACACAGTCCTCTTGACCACTGTTTAACTAAAAAGTAGGAAGAATTTGCTTTTAAATTTAAAAATTTTAAATCAGCTTGCACTTCTCCCTGGCATTACAGTCTCACTTTACTTTTTGAATTTATTGTTATTCCAGCGCAGCAATCTTGTCATTGAAATGCTCTGTTTTTTCTTATGATCTGAACCCACTCCCCCCAGGGATTCCACATTTAGCCAACTGGATGACAGAACTGATATTTCTAAATTTTAATATAATATTATTTAAGAGTGTTTTCTGCTATTTGGCATATTATTTCAGCCCATAGGTTTAGTGGCATTTGTTGCAAATCAGTTAGATGGCAGTCCAGCAAGATTTAGTATGAGTGGCAAAGCAAGAACACTGCCTTTCAGAGGACAGTAGAATAATGTCTGTGATTCAATTAGCCTTTCCAGTAGAGGAAAGAGCTACCCGAATCTCTAGTTTAAACAGCTCTTTATGGGCTGGTACTGCACTATTAGGTTAGTTTAATAAGCAATTATAATTACTGGTAGAGCAACTTCTCTACTAAAGGTCAGGGAGTAATCACTACAGCTCCAGCTATGAATATAATTGGACATTTAATGAAAGGTGTACATCCAGTGCTGTCTCACTTCTTAAACAAATTCATTTTAGACTAAAAAAATACAATACAGAGGTGTATCCTGACAGACATTTCACGCAGAAAAGATGACTACTTTATGCAAAGCTGATTGCTTTTTTCCCCCAGATGTGAGGGTATAATTAACAACCCCTACAGGTAAAAGTATAAAGCATAACACCAGTAGTACTGCAGCTAAATAATTTGCTGAATACAACTTGCATTTTCAAAAACCAGTGACTGAATTGCATTCTGTATGTATTTGCATTACTTCAAGAGACAGACTTCCCCTACTAGCAACATACGTTATCTCACTAAAATCCGCTGTTGCTAATTCTTGGCTCACACTTTAGAAGTGCTGTACACTTCCAGAAATGAGGTGTACTTTGAGGAACCTTGGCCATCCTCAAATTTTTATTTTTAGAAGGCAAACACTGAGACCAGGATTCCTGTCTGCTACAAACCAGAGTCCTGGCAAAAGCCCAATACCTGAATAACCAAAATGCTGAATTAGTATTTACTTTAGGGTTCTCAAAAATTCTTCCCTCATCTGAGTCTCTAATCAGAACTAAAGGAGGCAAGTACTAACTCTCCCAGCAAGATGAATGATTTATAGCATCACTTAGTGCAATGATGCGAGAGAAAAGTTCATCTGTCCCTGGTATACAGTGATGTATCTTTGTTAACCCTTTCCTCACAGGACTTGACACTTTCAAATGAGCAGGTAGAAACAAGAAAAAAGGAGTGCACAATATGATAGCCTTATGTACTGGAATCATCAATTAACCTATATAAATGCAAAGCAAAATTTAAAGGTGGTCCATATCCACAGGTTGCTGCTCACCGTTAGACCTGTATAAAAGTTTCAGCTGACTGCAGTCCAACTGGGAAAGCGTGTTCTGGTTTTAAATCTTCAGCTTTCTGAGAACATAGACATATATGGAGAAGAGGAAAATGCTAACTAACAAAAGAAATAGCTTTGTATACAATTCCAATGACATCTGCAAATATGCTTTTAGTCAGGATAATTGAATGATCTTGCAATATACCTCCTTGGCAGAATGTTTTTTAAATAATCTAACAGCATAAAATAGAGCTCCCCTAAACAAGAATGATCGTGTAGCTGCCAAAGATGAGACTCAATAGGCACTCTGTAGAGCTCATGAAGTGTTCAAAAATAGACAAAACAAAAAGCCTTCTGCTTTTGACCCGCCTGTGTGAACTACAGGCTGGATTCAAGAGCAAATAGAGCAATTGAATCAAATTCTTCTTTCAACTACCTTCATTTTCTCAGTGAAGACAAAATGATTTGTCCCTGTTCATTCAGTCCAATCACAGGACACACGTAATATGCAACAAAAAAGCCTGTAGGAGATGGGCATAGGTCCTAAGCTAAGCCTCAGCACTTCGGGTTGAAGTGGATTAGTGCTCACGTGCTCTGATCCACTGGTAGAGCTGCGGACTGAACATTCAGCAGTACGTATGAAGAAACAGTACCTTAAAGTACTGGAGCTGTAGTATTAATTTAATGCTTAATGCTGTTCCTAATTTAAGCCGAATCAAAATGGAATTCATCTAAACAACAAAGCGTACTACTGACTTGTGACATAAATTTATACCACATCTCAAGTAAAAAAAAAAAAAAAAAGCTACTTCTTATTTAAAACTGCCCTAAATTGAAAGGTCTTCAGTATAAACATATGAGATTTAGATCACTTTTAGTAATTGAGAACTGATCTTAACATAAGCTTTCTACATCTGTGGGCACTATCAAGTTAAGTTTCTACAGATACATTACTACAGAATGAATAAGCATTAAAGGAATAAATCAGATTGTGAACAGCCCTGGGAAGTTTGAAGTGAGGGAACAAAATATCTACTTATGCTAGATAGGAAAGAAAATTATCTAGCAGGAACAGAAAGGATAGAAAAGAAGCACTGAACTCCAAATTAACATAGCACCAACCTGATGGAAGTAAAACATGCAAATGTGCTCTCTAGGATTGAGAGGGTGGGAGTGGAATGAGTTCAGCCCACTAACGTTGTCTTCTGTCATCAAAGTACGGAAAAAAATGAACCAGAGTTTAGCTAATCCTGTTTTCCTTGACTCAGCTAAAAGATAGAATGTTCATCTCCCCTGTGTCCATAGCTTTTCCTCTGCACTTTCAGAAGTGTACTACTAGCTCCTGTTCTTCAGATCCCTTGAGAAGGCTGGTTTAAATAATACCTCAGTCCACCACTGCTGCTAAAACAAAAATATATTTGAAACCAAAATAATATATTTGAAGCTCTTTGATACCAAAATGCTACATACAAAAACAAAGAAGTCCTTTCATCTGAAAATAAAATGAAAACAACAAAACAACAACAAAAACTGTGTAATGCAGAATCCAAACTTAAGGAAAATAAGATGCTTCTCTTCCTGGTACCCTTTCCCTCTTGCTGATGGTCTTTCCCTCCTTAACTAAGGCAAAATCATAGCTGGGATGCATTGACCTATTTTGCATATTGCTGTGGCCAAAATGCAAAACAAACACCTGAAGGAACAGCATTTCATGGTGCTATACAAGCATTTTCTTTTTGTTTCCTATATGGAAAAGGGATTGAGATATTATCCCGTTAACTATCAAGAAGATTCCTTGCAGATTTAACTTCTTGTGTATAAATTATCAAAAATCTGTTCATATTTCGGAAGGAATTTTTCCATAGGATCATCTTATGTTCGCAGAGCTGCTCAACATGTACACTAAGAAATCTATCTTACCCATTCTGTGCTTCTAAATTGTTTTTATTGAATTCTACAAAAAAATCTGTTGTTTTCTGCCTTCTAATTCAATACAAGAACAATGCCCAAATTTGCATTGGCTATAGCTCTAAGTTAGAAAAACAGAACAATAGAAGCATGTATTAATATTCATTTGTATTTCTTTAGCACAGAAAAGGAGTCTGACATTGTTAAAGAAGAGACACTGGGCTAATGAATTCTATAAAAGGATTTGATGACGTGTGGGAGGAAAGCAGCTGGAGCAGCGAGGAAAGAATCTGGTGGTTACATTTCTCACAATGAGAAATTTTCATTGGATGTTGGGAACTTTGGATGTTATTGCTCTTTTCATTTAGTTCCTTTTCCTTTTTAAGAAACTCTTGAATATATTTGTAATGACAAGATAAACCTTTTTTGCTTCTACAAAATTTGTAGCAGCGTTCTATTTTTCTGCCAGAAAATCCTCTTGCAGGTCAGTATTAACTTATTTGATGTTGATCTATCATGGTGGAATTATTAGCTTTCTGAATACTTGCAGGTTTTCATTTGCCTAATGTGGTCTTGTCTTATGAAATCCATGGATATGAGTTTTTGTTTTCACTGTTGTGACTCATACTGCAGCGTCATTCACATTCAAGACCTCAAGTGACATATAGGCTGCAGCGATACCTGGATGTTACCTAGATTTTCTTCATTCTTTTCTAGACTTTCTAGAAGATTTCCCAGTGCTCTGTGATTATATGCATGATATCTGGCCTTTAATGCCTTTATATTTCCAAGAGTTAAACATTAGGCAGTTTGAATGAAAATTTCCTGGCCTCTTGTAGCTCCAATTGAGTTTCATCCTTGACAACCTTTGAAAAGTTATTATGTTCTGCCTGAACAGAAAAGCTCACAATCTCAAGCTCCGTTAGAACTGTCTTGCTGGAAGACTTAGTGGTGTCCTGCACAATTTTCACTTCAGATGTTTTAAGAAAATCTGGAAAGCATCCAGTTCACTTGAAAATCACATTTCACAATTTTCATTTCTTTAGATTTGTTGACTGTACAATTAGTTTCTACCACCAATTTAAAAAACCACAGTGCATTATTTTGGTAAGTCAGTTATAGACATACTAAATTCTGAAATTTAATTCTTCAATAGTAAGTGACTGAGGGAAGATGCACAACAAAAAGTTTGATATTTATGATGGGTTTTTGAACATTGGTGCGTACTGTTTTGGAAAGATAATCCCAAATTTCCTCTGCTCATGCTCCAACCTTGCTGGATAAGAGACTGAAGTGAAATGCTGTGTCTACCAGCTGAGCACAGGAATCCAATAAGCTGATGCCAGAAGGTTTTCTAAAGGCTTCATTCCTTTGACAGGAAAAAAGAAATATATATTTTTTCGCTAGAGAGAGCAGTCTCAGGTGAAACACGTCACCACAAAATATCCCAGGTTTTATTTACTGGGCAGTCAGTCTGCAGGAAATTCTTTTAACAAGGTTGGCTCAGTTACTGAAATCATAAAAGACACTTAGAAGTGGATCTGAAGAATACCCAACAAGATTAATTTGACAAAACTAAGTGACAGCCAGTGTTTATGTCAGTTCTGACTTAAAATTCACTCACTAACAAAACCAGTGCTGGGGGAATAGTAGTGAATGCATGTCTTGACTGGGTAGAAGCAGCCCTTACACAAGACCATCCAGTAGTCAGACCTCCATATCCCACACAAATGCATCAGGACCACACATTCTTGGTGGCATTACACATTACACAGGTAACCTTCCCTTTGTAATTCAAAGATTTTGACTACCACTGATATGGTCTACTTTTTCCTCTGGAAAAACACAAGGAAAAAAATCACTTCAAAAGCAAACATTCTATCTAGCATGTCGCCTTGTAGACAAGGAAAGATATCAACTCACAAAGTCATACTCTGTCAAAGAAGTCTGCAAGCTGACTTCAGCAAATCAAAGAGGATCAACTAGCAGACAGGAATTGCCAGGAACATATTCAGCTTGGCAAAGAAGCAGGGAAGGAAAGGAGTAAAATTCCAGCAGATCAAATTCCATATTGGCTGCATTAATCCATGGTCCCTAAAATACTTTAAAAAATGGCATTCTTTCAAAATTCGTAAAGCATATCACTCTATAAATCAAGTGGAAAACATAACAGTTATAATCTGTTGGGTATGGGTAGCAAATTCAAATGTTCACGGAGAGCTCCAAAGATGTAATAAGTGAGAGAAAAAAACAAGCCTTTAGAAAACTACTTTTCCACAGGAGTACCACCTTACAGTCCTTGGCTGCAGCTAGCATAGATTTGTTTTGCTGGAAAGGTCATGTACATTATTGCAACTGATTACTTCTCCAGATATATCAGCTTGGGTCTACTTAAAAATCATCTGACCTCTAATGACCTTAATTGCAAGACACTTTCTGAATTTCTTGTGTCAGGTAAAACATATCTCATATTTTTCCAGTATTTGAGTTTTCATCACCAGTTACGTCATCCTGAGTACAACAGCAAAGAAAAGACGGTTGTGACAGTATTAAAAAAGTTCTGAAACAAAACCAAACCATAGCCCCATTGCTAAATTTCTTCCTTACTCCCCAGTGCAGCAAAGAATGCTCTATCTACCTGTAAAGCAAGGACCTGAGTGAAAAGAATGAGAAAAATAAGCAACAATTGCTCAGAACAGAACTAATGCATAGAGGTGGCACCAGGCAACAGACATTGATGAAAGAACACCCAGATGTTTGGAACCAATCAGAATTTGGCACAGGTTTCCATTTCCTATACAGAAGGATTTTTTAAAGCATTTCACAGGAGGAATGTGTTTCACCTTCAGTGTTTCCTAACAAGAAAAGGAGAGGGCAGGAAGCCTCGAACATCTCTTAGTAAATAAATCTCTTCTTTCAGGCAGTTCCACACAAACATTTACAAGAACAAGAAGCAGACTGTCTCTGTTCGTATCATCAAAGGCTGTGCTCAGGACTGCAGTGCAAATGCTTGCAATCCCACCTCTCTTTGTGATAGCACTATCAAGCCATTGGTGTAACGAACAGGCATGGGAGAAACTAGAGACTTTGTCATACCTACTGCCAATGCTCTTTTAATGTGACATAGTGGAATAACATCAGATGAAACTATAGGAATACAAAGAAGTGTGTAACAGCATAGCAGACTTGTATTGGATCAAAGTATTGGATCAAAATCCTGGACCACAATTACATAAATAGTGTATAATTAACACAAGATAGCTTAATGCTTCCTAGCAGAAAGCATCTTGTATACAATCATAAATTCTAATTAGCTGAATTCTACCAGTTGCCTCTAATTTACAACCTCATTTGTTCTTACAGACTTGTAATGTGGAACTTCATAGTGTCTCCTAGTCTTAGCTCTACAATCACATTATATTAATGTGCAGTGCACATTTTCCATCTGACTCTCAAAATACCAATATAACTTCAGAAATCTTCAATTTTTTTTCTGAACGTAGAAAACAAAACCAGACCAAAAAACAAACAAACAAACAAAAAAAAAACAACAAAAACCAAAACACAGAACCAAAACCCCACTTACATACTTTCTCTTCCCTAGTTGTAACCACCACCCTCCCAAAGCTGCATGTTTCCTATAATACCACAGTAACCACTATATGCTCCATGTGACAACATGGCTGTCTCCTTCCCTCCAATCCCTCACTGTTTACAGCTGATGGAAGAGCTAGCCAGGAAGTTATTTTAAGGCATACCTACACTGAAAAGTAGAATGTACTTCAGAAAATCCAAAGCTAAGTTCTGAGGCCAGAGCCAGTACATCCACGTGGTCCAGTGCCAAGCAGATAAGCTCTCAGCAGGGCTTATTAGGTCTATGCAGGAAGATGAATCATACGCAGAGCCAGCCTGACTTGCAACTATTCCCTTTACATATCTCTGCCCCGTGTTTCTTTCTGTCTCTGTTGAGATCACCACAAGCACAGCCAGTGTGGTCTTTGACCCAGACATGAGACAAACACAATCCTGGAACTATGGAATGCATTCTTCAGCTCCATTTAATTGGTTTGACTTTTTTGTTCTTGCTGGCCTTATGTTTCATACCTCATTTCTTACCTCTTTATCCCAACTTTCTTTATCTTCAGTTTAAGTATGTATCTGTGCTTAAGAAATATTAATTAAAAGTAATAAGAATAGAGTTCATTGTTATAATTATAACAAACAGAGTCCATCTCCTGACCTTTGCATGTCTCCTGTTCTGAGATTCTGTATTTCTAATTGAGAAGTTTGTCAAAAAAGCAGAGTAATTGTGGCAATTCTCAAAGAACCATAATTTCTATATTTAATAAAATTGTATCTAAGACTCAGTGTTGAACAAAATTTTACATCTTCCTATTATTTTCATTATAATTTTCTATTTTTTAGTTGCAGACAATGCATCTTCCTCATTTTTTTTTTTTCCTGAGTGATTCATAATCATTCACTTTCATCCTGAAATAGTAGAGTGCACAAAAATACATAATACATAATACCACCTCCAGCTATAGTCTTGTCAGGGTCCATAGGAGAAGTGGGTCTGTACTAGAGTGGCAGAGGCCTCCAAGTGAAGTAGAAGTGAAAGTTATGCTAGTAAATCAGTGGGCAACTTATTCTCAGAGGGATGCACTATGGTCTCTTGCATACCTGTTGTAGCTCAGCTGCCTTCAGTAGGTTAAACGTGGTCATGCAAGTCAGCAGACAAGTATATTACAAAGACTACCAGTCACACAAAGCAAACCAAATTCTTGCACAGTGGTAATGCCAAGTTCGTATCTGAGTGCCATGTGGATGATTCTGGAGTTGGAAGGTAATTCTTCCATGAGATTGGAATCAGCGTAGGGCTGTTTTTAACCATTAAAAACTCTGACTTTTTATTATTTACTGCTGACTTGTTAAAAAAAAATACATTAGGACAGAGATATTGAATTCTAATGGGCAACTGCTCTCCCTGAAGTCTGTTACTTTCAGATGACCTTCTTACTATGCTTGAATACATTAATTGCTACACTTAATTTGCTGCTTTGTTTTGCTGCAATTAGAGAGTGACTTCTGTGCACATCAAAGAGTTTGTATAAATCATAAGGTTATAGCTGCAATGCATTTTGGAATACTTGTTGATAAATGACACTGAAAAACAAGATATTTGTCATTGTTACCACCCATCGGCTGGGCTAATCCATATTCATAAATGGTTACTTGAATATGTGTGCATTAACATACATAGTTTAGGTTTCTAATTATCTCTACAGATTCAGACAGAATACAATATCTCCTTTGCTGTAATGCTGCACTAACCCAAGGACAAAGAGAGAAACAGACAGGCTGCACTCCCGGGGCTGTGCTGGGTTCTGGGGCAGTTCAAACACTGGTCACCATTTGCCCCAGGAGCCTGAGCATGGGGCGCTGCTGCAGAGCTGCCAGGTTGAGGCCCTACCTGCTGCCCTCTATGGCAAGCGTATCTTGCTTTTACTGATTTTCAAACAGGTTTCTGCACTCTAGCTGTTGTCTCTTCTCCTGTTACTATGTATGAAATAAAACCCGGAAACGATGGGGAAAAAAAAAGTGCAGGACAGCTCTAATGCATTTTTGCACACTGACAGCTTAAGACATTCTAAGCAGCAGAGAGCACAGAGTGGCTGACACCAACCTGCAGCCTCAAGAGGTTTCTATAGAACTGTGAGGTTGGCATCACAGAACCCAAGCCCAGCCACATGGTAAAGCTCTGAAGTTAACATGCAAGCTCCCTGATGTCCGTGCCACCTGAAGACTCCTGAGCAGTTAGAATGATCTGCTCATGGCAGTCCACAACAGCTTTTCACTGTAAAAGCCAAGCACAGCTGACTTAATGCTGGTTGTTCTGTAGCAACTACTGAACTACTAATTTTTGAGCCAATACTAATGTATCAGAAACAGTCTATAATCAGCATTTTGGATAAGATTTAATAGACAGAAAATTGTATTTAACAATTTAAAGATTGAGAGTCTTTAGGTCAACTGTATTTCATGTGAGATGGGGGACTTCACCAAAAGCAGAACTGATAAAATCATTCCCTACAAATTCATGTTTGTGAGAGACTCATTGAGATCCTTTCTTTAGTAATACTGTGTAGCTGTTGAGGAATTCAGAGCTGGGACACCAATCCCTTTAATAGCTACACCTTTATGCTGCTGTTTGTGGAGGGTCTCATGGCACATCATAACCACAGTGCTGAATGGATCCTCTTTCTCCTAACAGACAAAAATTAAAGGTGAGGAAAATTGACTAATTGACTAAAAAAGCTGTTGGCACATTGAGAGCAATTCTGGAAGGTGCAGCAAACCACTGGAATTTGCAGGGCTGCAGGACTGGTGCTCCCTGGTGTACCTATGGCTCCTTCCAGAACTCAGGCAGGTTTCCCAGAGACAGTGTTTGTCCCATTAGCAGCACCTGCAGAAATGGAGCATGCACTCCGTGTTGCATTACCTCCTACAGCCTGAATTCTCCATTCCTTTCTAACTCCCTGGACTCCCGCTGTTTGTAGCTAACTTTGCATCTATTTCCATTATTCCCCTGCCTTTCCTTTTTGGTATTACAGTCTCCAGTTTTTGAGAAGGAAGAGGAAAAAGGTCCAGATTTTTTTTTTTTCCTTTATGCTGTTTCCAAATATTGTCTGTCTGTTGAGAATGCCCACTGCTTACGCTGAGGGTATAGCAACTGAAGCCTCTGACCAAGGCCACAGCTGATGTAACTTTGGCCAGCAGGGAGGCAGAGTATTCTGGGGGCTGCTGTGCCTGCCACATTGTGTAGCAAGCTGTGCTTCCAATCTTCAGCCTTCTAACAGGGCATTTGGCTATGGCTAAACCTTTGAACTTCTGGTGAAATTTAAGAACTCTATACACTTCAATGATTTATAACTGCTTTTACAGTGACTTGCTGTTGACTCCTGCTCTCACATGGCTGAGACAGGGAGTTCATAGCACTTTGTCTGTTATCCACATAGCATGGGGACTGGGAAGAGGCCTCATCATGGACTATATGCATATATGTAAAATATCAGAATATTGTCAAGTATATTCTGCTGATAAACTCACTTATCACAGGAAGACTTTGGCATTTGGTTCATTGAAAAACACTTTACACAGTAAAGAAAAAAGAAAACAGAGCATGGCCCAAACTGAAAAGAATATAGGAGCCAAAGCAAATTGGCTTCGGAATTAGGATGTAAAAGCGACCAGGAGTTACATAGAAATAAAACTCAAATGAACATACTGCTTTGAAAAGACAAAACAGAATTAAGTTATTTCTGGCTCCAGATTCTGAGTAGATTGGACAGGAAATGTCAAGCCATATCAGATTAGTTTGGCTACATCTAGGTTTCTTTGATAACGTAACTGATTTTCTAACCCAAAGAAAGATCTCATCTGTCTGGAGCTCAGTAGAGTGCCACATGGAAGTTCATTAGCTCAGATAAAAAAGGTGAAGGCTAGTAAATGAATTGTAAGAGAGTAAGGGAAATGGATAAATAGGAGATGACAATGAGCTACGCCAACCAATTTTATTTAATATTTTCATCAGTGACCTTACCATAAAAAGCATACTAATGAAATTTGCCAGTGACACAGATTTTGCCTGTATCAGCAATAGGGAAGACAACTGGAGGGTTAGAAAGAATTAGAGTAATAGAAAATGAATGAAATTCAGTACCATACGACATCAGGTCGTAACAGACTAAGAATACTTGTGCTACAGAATGGAAGCTCATCAGTGTAGAAATAACTGTAGAAGAACACAGGCACGCTATCTAAACGTAAGGCAACAAGCTGCCACAGTGACACCTGTGGAATTAACCAAGGAACGTTTATTTCATTAAAAGCATGCAGGTAATGCCTCGGGAGCATAGAGGACACTGAACAGCTTTGACTACAACACTGCCCATAGTTCTACTCAAATGAAGGGTACAGGTGAAGCTTGACTTGCTTCTGCTAACAAATGAGAGCCAAGAATGGATAGAAGCTCATTTTCATCTATAAATACATCACAGGGATAAATGCCAGGAAGGAAGATCTCAGTGTGAAAATAGAAGATGCTGGCAAAAGAATAAAGGTATGCGAGTTTTTCCTGGATAAACTTGAAGCTGGATGTCAACAGGACGTTTTCAGCCAGAGGAATTACGTTGTACAAAGAACAGCCTCACTGGTTGCATTGGGGCCTCAAACTCTGCTGTCCTAAAAGCTCACTGAGTTCCTACACTGCCACCTGATCACCTACGGGATCCACAACACTGCAGGAATGAGAGCTTAGAAGCCAAGACCTGGTGAGTCCCCCAGCTCTCAAACCAATTCCTCTTTTAAAAATTCCCTCAGTACATTGGCAGTGTCCCACCCTTCTGCTTGCCTGGGGAAGAGGTTCTGCTGCCTATCTTTCCCTGTGCCTGCAGCAGGACTTGGATTTGTTTCTCAGTGCATCCATTTGCCAGATAGAGGCTGATAAACAGATCAGAGACTCCAATGCTGTAGGCTGTGAGCTTGGTGTGCTGTTTTCTGTTTTGAACTAGAGCTAAGGCAAAGCATGTGCTTTGATCTCACCCTGTTTCTCCGGGTTTCTAAAGAGCCCATCACTACAGTACATAGGAGTTGCAGATGTTGTTGGCCCACAGCATATGATTCTGTCAGAACAGAGAGATTACCGCATTTTTTCCTATCTGGTCAAGTAATTACTATTTCAGCTCAGAAAGTGTCTACAGACTATGCTTGCAATAAGCAACACTGCGCTTTAGTACAAACTAAATCTGGAGCACACTCTGTTAGCTTTGCTAAGACATAACAAGAACCTGCAGACACTTCAGAAGTTGCACACGTGGTCTCAGATGTAGTTTTCTTATAGCACTAGTGCTGCATTAATCTGCCTGGAATATGACAACTGCTTTGCTGGTTACTCCAGCAGAAGATCTATTTGCAGCATCTCTGACACCCTCAGACTTCCCAAATGACAGCACAGCACACCAAAGCACCACAACCCAAAACATTTCAAATGCTCTACCCTCAGCGCTAGTAACTAACAGGAACCAGAGCTGGTGCATCCCATGGACATTGACAAGACAGAAAGGCAAGAAATAGTTTACAGATCTACAAATAAGCTCAAACAGATGCAAGTCAATGAGCTTTTTCCACAGACCTCTGCTTTCAAAGCCCTTTCTATTTTGGGTCTTTAAAAAAAAACAAACAACAAAACAACAACAAACCACACATGTAAATGAATGCAAATTTGATAAACGGGAGTAGGAATATGCCAAATCCCACTAAAGGGTATGTTAAAATCAGACATCCCCCTTCCACCTCATTTCTGGTTTTGGCTTAATTACCAACCAGACACTGAATTTTTTTTTTCCTTTTCCCATACATGAAGATAAGTGGATCTTAATTTGAGCCAGGCACACAATGCCAGTGCAAGCAGCTCAGCGAGGGGCAGCTCCCTCCTGCTTCCTTTGCAAGGGCTGAGCGGTTGCATGCCCTTGCCTGCAACTCCCAGGTATCTGCTCTGTGCCATTCCCACTCAGCTCAGCTCAGCCCAGCCTTTGGCTTGATCCATAGCCAGACAATGCTGCCAGCCCTGGAAAACACAGCATGTGGCTCATCCTGAAGAAACGAAACTCCCCAGTGGCTGCATCTTTTAGTTTAAGGAATCGTGATTTTAAAAAACAGCACAAAGCTCAGCAATCTTTTGGAAATTATTATGCATAATAATTAATATTATACCATGTTCTTTGCAGAGAAAGCTTCTATACAAACAGTAGAGGAAATAGTATTAATTTGAGGTGCGATGTGGGAAAATAAAGGTATATATACACAGAATCACAGAATCACAGAATCACAGAATCACAGAATCACAGAATCACAGAATCACAGAATCACAGAATCACAGAATCACAGAATCACAGAATCACAGAATCACA
>JAOWBP010037122.1:0-19776 GCA_028571105.1 Tragopan temminckii
ACCTCAAAAATAGGTAATTGTAATGAGATGGCAAGCATAGCAATGGCAGTACAGTAGTAAAGTCCTGGGCTGCAGCAGCTGGGGACACAGAAACAAAGTAAGAAAAACTGCTTACCCTTAGAAGGCCTCAGATAAACAGGGATCTCCAGCAAGATACCCTTGCCTCCACTGCCAACCTTAAATGAGTTTTGGGAAGGGGTGGATCCTGGCTCCACCCCTTCCAGTCACTCAGGTGCACTGCATCCACCTGAACTCCCTGGGTTGGCCCTGCCTTCCTACTGGGTTCAAGCCATGACTTAACATTTCCACTACAGTAATCATCAAGACTTAGCTGTTTCTGAGCACTGTGTTACTTATTTGTCTTTGTTTGAGAGGAAATCTATGGTCTAAAAGTATTAATCACACCATTGCTTTCCTGGGAATGCCACAGTGAAATGGTGTTGGTTGGCCAATGGGAATGGGCAGTTCAGGTGATGCAAAATGAAATGGGATTGTTTCCAGCTAAAAACAAACAAACAGACAACAAAACTGTAAAGGAAAAAAGTCTCTTCAGTGTTATCTTCCCTTCATCACATTTTCTTCACCACCATTCCCAGTCACTCTAATGCTGCTTCTTACTGAATGTCATATATTTTTTTTTAGAATGCATCTACACTAAACACTTTTGTCTGGATGGGAGGCAGATACAGTTGGAAATTTATGACCCTTGTTCACAGGTAAGAATTTTACGGGAAAAAAAAACCTATTCCTCATTCTACCTGTGTGAGGTTAAAAAGGGTTGCAAACATTCTTTCTGTGCCAGGAATTTATTCTTGCGCTTTCTCTTTTGCAAGACTGAAACTTTATATTTGTTGTGGTTCAGGAAATGTGCACCTTCCCATTTCATGGAAGAAACCCTTAAATCCTTTATTTTTTTTCTGTAAATAATTCTGCATTGTGAAATGTTTAATATTAATTAATCATTCCCACTTCCATATTATATATTTAAATACAGCAAACAATTATAGGAGTATAAAAAAAAATTCTTAAATTTCCTACACAGGTGGATTTTGTTACTTTTTTATTTTTTAATAAGGCAAATGGTATATTAAATGGCTGTGGAAATTGTCAAAGTAGATAGGTCTGCAAATGAGACTTACATTCACAGAACAGACAAGGAGAGCCATAATACAGGCATCTACATGTTGGCAGATGAACTTTGATCACAATAAACCACCCTAAAATGAAGATTCTTTTTTGTACTAATTTCTTTCCTTCTGTTTCTGATGTGCACAAGTGTTGATAACATATAACACAAATAGATCTAGGTAGGTCTGTCTCTGCTAGTTCATAAGGATCCCTCTTGGACAGTGATCCTGCCTCTGACTGACCAGAATAATGAATGCTAAAGCCAAAGCACTGGAAGTTTGACTCAGACTTGAAATCAGTGACTTAAGAAATCTTAACACGGTGAGCACATAAAATAACTTACAAACAAATCTATCTTCTTAAAGACAAGCAACAGCAAAACAGATCCTGAAATAGACACTGTGCCTTGTTAATATATTCAATTGAGTCCTCCCTTGTCATTACAATCCCTCTTCAAAGCTACTTTTCTGTAGACTTGTTTCCACATATCTCAGTCTTCTTTCCTAAGCCCATCTATAACTTCTGCTTACTGTCATATTAAATTCTGTGGCATGTGAACAAGTTTTTAAGAGCATACTTGAAACAGTGTCAGTAATAGCTTGCTATGTTAAAGTAGCCTAGACTACTTGATGGGTGAAGTGTTTGGTTGCTTACCGTTGGGCTCCCTTTTTGCTTTCAGGGAGACCAGAGATCAACTGTGTTGAGGCCAACTCCTCTTCCTGGTCTTCTTATAGCTGCCAGTTCTTCCTTAGTAACAAGGCCTAACACTCACTGTTCGCTGCCTTCTGAGTCTTTCTTCATTTCTTAGCACCTGTAGAGGACTAAGTAGGTGGTGAGCTGGAGAGGAGGTGGTGGTAATGCCTTTTTATGAATATGAACTGTTGATATTAGAAAGAGACGGATGGCATATGGAATTCCTATGGGGAAGAAAAACAGGTCCTGAGAGGACACCAAGCTGGGGAAGGAAAATTCACATTTGTTTCCGCTTCCTGAAATCTTGCTGTTCTCTGAGGCTTCTGTCTGGTAGCTAAACCTCTGCTCACTTTATGTGAGTTCTGTCACTTGTGGAATTTAAATCAATGGCAGCTTGAAAGAAAAATTTTCAAGCCCTGTGGAAATCTATCCTGTGAGTAGATACTGTTCAGACTTGAAGAATACAAAGACAAAACGAGAAATGACTTGGAACAAATGACTTTTAAAAAATTAATTAAGTTCATTGTGGTCAGACAACTAGAAGCATACAAAACAGTGCCAGAATCACAGATGCCAATGGCCTGCATTTAATTCTCCTGTAACTTCAGAATATTCAACATACGTCTGCTGGAAACAGTGTCTGTGCAGATCTGTACGGATAATGCAATTTCATGGTTTAAACAAAGCATAGGTGTTTCATAATGAATTCTTTAGTGCTCCAAAATGCAATCTGTAGTGATGGTTATTTATGGGTTTTTGGAGCAGGACTCACCTGAATTCAATACATGCATCCATTATCATCTATTCGTATCTTTTGCAGTGAAAGATACAATAATCTTGCATTCACACAGACAAAGAAAATACTCAAGAGTGACAACAGTAATGATATTTTTGCATGTGAATTTGAACTTCTTTCACCTGCAGCAGAAGCTCTCCCTCACAGACGAGCTCCACTGGGCTGATGGATTCATCATTGTTTATGACATCAGTGACAGAGCATCATTTGCATTTGCAAAAGCATTGCTATACAGGATCCAAGAGTCTCACATAGGAGCTTGTAAAAAGTAAGTGGCATTATTTTTGTTTCTTTCAGCAAAGCATACAAAAAAACCTGAGAACGTTTCTGTAAGCTCTAGGAATCCAAGTAACAATTAAAATCCAGCAGCGTCCTCCGAGCATAATACCAGCAATACGATACATCAGGGTAAACTGTTAAAAATTACAACCTGTTTCACTCCGTCCAAAGCTAAGAGAACAGTCGTCTTCATTCTCTTTTCTTACAGCAGTATGTTTTAAATAATTGCCATAAATTTGTCTCCTGTGACTTAGATGAGTAAAAACCTGACACATACATCATGTAATTTTGCTCCCTCACTGCTGTTCCCATCAATGTTGGGGATGCACCTATAAGGGATTCAAAGAATCTAACATCATGAATTTCTCCTAAGCTGCATTTTGCTGTGACTCCAACATCATTTGTGCATGAATGACCATATGGTAAGAAAGTACTTAGAATGAAAGTTGAAAGTTTCAGTAGATGTGTTAGTGGGTATTTCTGTATTGGTTCACTGAGGTGCTTACTAAAATGCATACAATGATATCCTTTTATTGCCAGAAATTGAATAAAAAACAACTCTTTTCTGTTGTTTAGCTGCTGAGCTTCCTTAAACAGAGTTTTCTATGGAAGGAGTAATTTTAACAAAAATTTGGAATTAGAATTCCCATGTCTTTTTTTTTTTTTTTTTTTGAGTTACACTGATCATACTGATGTTACGTGCATCTCTTTGACTTTATTCTGTTACGTAGAAATTGAGAAAATATTCACCTTGCTTATTCATGAACTGGAGGAGCTGACAATATCCTCGTCAGTGTAGAGTTTCAAAACTGCAGTGAATGAAAAGTACATGAAATTATTGAGTAGAGGAATTGAAATGAAAACTTCCGATAGATGTCAGAAGAATACCTTGCATGGAAATTCCTTTCATGTTTGACTATGGTCAATAGAAAGCTGTAACTCTACTTGGTAAAGTTAGGAGGCTGGCTTTTTTGGTATATGTTTTGGGTATTTTTTTTTGTTGTTTTTTTACAATGCCTCTTACTCATCTCATACATATATAGCACAGAATACTACGCAGTATTTTAACTTATCTTTTCTCCAATTAAAACTTTTTTGATTTTAGAATGGTTGAGTCAACAGTGTTTTTGGTTGGTAACAAACAGGATTTATGCCACATGAGAGAAGTTGGCTGGGATGAAGGTCAAAAGCTGGCGATGGATAACAAGTGCCAATTCTGTGAATTGTCTGCTGCAGAACATTATCAGGAAGTTGTGGCAATGTTCACAAAAGTTCTGAGAAGTATCACTTCACATCTCAAGGCAAAGGAAAAGAGAAGACCAAGTGGATCAAAATCAATGGCCAAGTTAATCAACAATGTGTTTGGAAAGAGAAGGAAATCTGTGTAAAAAAAAAAAAAAAAAAAAAAAAAAAAAAAAAAAGATGGTTAGACTGAAGTAGGAACAAGCTGAAATAGTGGTGCACAAGCAGCGCTTGGGATTCAGTCAACTTCCTCTTAAGACCAATGTCTGGAGGAGTAAGACGGTATAAAAACAAAAGGTGGGAGATAATATGGTCAAGGGACAGGACCTAGACCTAGGAGATCTGACCTCTATCTTCAGTTCTACAGCAGATTTATTGTGCTAGGGCTATGTCACTTAATCTCTAAGCTGCTTCTTTCAACCATTATCTCCTAAATTCTTCACAGAAGGAGAGTTTTGTTACATATTTATTCAACACCAACATGGTCATGGGTGGAGCTTTTAGGTGCAGCTGAGAATAAACTGTTACTTACAATAAACTCAGTCTTGCTGACCAAACTCTTTCTTGAGAGCTTGAGATATAGTTCTTTTGTGCAAGAACTCCTTCACTAAAGAAAAGTAAAATACTCTTACTGAATGCAAGGATGAACAGTTCAGAACCTCTAACGGTTTAAAGGTGTTTGACACCTGCTGATATTCATAAGAATTTAATGCTTAGACACCAAATCTATCATCTATCGTCAAAGCTGCCTTGTGGAGACATCAGAAGTAGGGAAGCATATAGACAGAGCAGTATTGTCTCCAGTTTCAGTATCTTTTTGGTTTTGAATGATAAAAGAAAGTAGAGAGCGCTGAGGAGGTTCGGAACTGAAAAGTGGTAGCGGGTGAGCATTGGACAGTTTCAGTGAGATCTTTGTTCAGTGAAATTGTTTAAGGCTAGGATCAGTGTAACATCTTAGGCTAATGACTTTCCCAGAACAGTTTTCCTGAGTTGTAACATAGTTTCTTTAAAAGGCAGATTTGTCTGTTCAAGTATTTGATGTCTGCCTGCTGGCGGGAGCCATGCTCCTAAATTGCGGAGTGTTTTTTCTGAGGACCAGTGTTTTTACAACTGAGTCATTGTGATGGTATTGAAATCCTGCTTGAGAGAGTACTAAGGAATATGTTAGCTATGCTTTGAAATGTGGATATTAAACATCAGATGGGTCTAAATAAGCTGTCAGTTAACATTCAGAGCTCTTGCTGTAGACTTACCTAAATAACGGTTTACCCCTGCATGTTTGAAAATGCTTTGCTCACACAGAAATTATAAAGGAAAGTGGTTTGAAAGTGTATTACTGCCTCCTGCCCATTCCAGAGGACAGCTGGGATTCAGTCTTAGTGAGATGCTACCCTGAAGCTTGCCTCTGTTTGGGAATGTTGTCTGCATTTTAAACTATTAACATTACTTTATAGGTCAGGACAAAATACTGATTTTAAAATGTCCACCTCCATAAGATGGCATATAAAAAGCTATACAATCTTAACATTAATGTAAATAAAACTGAAGCATATTTTAGTAATTATTGATCAGAGAGTCCTTGCTTTTTTAAGGGGAAAAAAAAAATTATTTCCTATTTACTTATTTTATTTTAAAAGTACAGATATTGGAATATAGTTCTCAGTCACAGCACTACTTTATTTTTATTCAGAGGCTGCTCTACCAGATCAGGAATAGTGTATTTAATATTGCATTGTCATTACCTATGAAATTGAACTTGAAGACTACTCATGTACACCTCTCAGCTTTTCAGCACACAGAATTCCAGAACAACTGCTAGGCTGTTCATCTGCCAGGGCACTGTATCTTGCCAGCGCTAGCATTGTCTGATTCTTAACCTCTTACTGTATTTACTACTATGGTATTAAATAAACTGAATATAAGATGGATGTATTTATGCTTTTCTTTTCCTTTACTTTGTTATAAACCTATAAAGCCATCTTTTTCTTTTAATTATTACTTTTTTAGTACTGTGAAGTGAAGTACTGTATAGATCTGGAATTTGAATTATAGAGGTAAATTTGGAAATCAGACATTTGCACAGAAGAGCTTCTGACTGCAGTTCCTGTACACAGTGAAGAAGCCTTCATGTACCTTCATATAGTGAACAGTAGATAACCTCCTTTTTTTTTTTTTTTTTTTTTTTTTTTTTAATCTTTATCCTTTTAAAAATACTGAAGACAACCACAAAGAAAATAATTGTTTTTGATTTGCTGGTATTAATTGGATTATGATCTTATAGATAGGTGCAATCTGCAGCATGCCTCACTGATTTTCTTCCTTTATTATCCAGATGGAATAAGTATTGGAATGCAGAGTAGCTGTCTCCTGGCCCACAGGCCAGGCTGTACTCAACTGAAAACCACCTGAAACAGCTACAAGGTGCACTTAGGATTAAGAGTACCAAAACCTGCTATAGACATAATTTGATGTTCTTAAGATTTGGATTTCAGTTGTCTTTAATCTCTGGTAAGTGCAGATGTGACGGCAGAATTTGGGAAGGAATTCAATTTCAAAGCAGTAAAGCGCACACATTCTTCTGTAACTGTATTAAAAGACTGTTTTACATGTTGCTAAGTGTTTTTGTAGTTGATGTGTTAGTGTCTCAGCCACATTTGAAATGGCAAACAACAACCCAGCTTGCAAAGGAAGTGCGTGATGTATTTTGATGTTTGGCACTCACTCTTTTTAGTGGTATCACCTGCAGCATATTGAACTCATTGAAAGTGGAAATGGAGCTATTGGAGTAGCCATGGATTGCTTCAGTATATGACCCCACTCTTTCTTGCCAAAAGATTTTCAAACTACAGGAGTTAAAGTTTATTTTTGCCGTTCTTGGAAGTTGTTCTTGTTCAGATGAACTTTCAAAGTTTTAGTAAAATTTTGCCTGAGAAAGGAACTCAGAATTGATGTTCTCTTTCACTGTCTTCAACTTTTTTCTTTCTTTTTTAAACTTCAGAAACAGTGACATAAAAGCAAAGATTCTACTCAAGTATAAAGGTAATAGCCCCTGGCTCCCAAATGCTTTCTCTCAGAAAGCTTTCAGGTGCTTTTTGAAGCTCTTTCTCACTATGGTTTTGGAAAAAACAATCAAGGCAAACACAACCTCAGTTTCTTTTCCTGCTGTTATGTCTGCATTAAACTCTTTCTTTCTGTAAATCTTGCTATAGTCACATTCACAACAGGGCAGAGGGTAAAATGTCACAAAACCTTCAGGCCTGATGTTGATGGAAGAAAGAGTAATTGGGTACAACAGAGCAACCAAACATACTGTTTCCTTCTGAAAAATACATTTAAATCAGGAATAGCCATAAAAGAGGTAGATCAGAAGTTTTGCAACTGTGCTATACTCTGAAAACAACAGCAGCTACCACAGGCTTCCTAGCCCAGTGCAAGCAGCTGACATCTGAAGCAATTATGAAAGGTAAACACTGAAGCACAAAACCCTTGTGAGTCATGTGGGGACAACCTCGTTTCTTTCCTTTCTCTGTCTGGCTGCCCTGTTCAGAGGATGATGCAGCAGAAGATTGCAGTGTTCTGTCAGGTGACAGAGAGAGGGATGGCTGCTGTGCTGTCAGCCTGAGCAGGTAAGCGGCTCTTACCGACAGATTCAGATCACTTGGTGTTTTTAGAGGATGCATTGTGAAGAATTACGAAGAAGGTATCATGAACACCTCTCAAAGCAAAACTGAAATGCAGTAAGTAGCCAAGAATACCATTATTTTCAATCACTGTGCCAGTTGGAGCAAATGCATTAGGTTAATGAAGTTTTCATACAGGTCTGCTTTGCTCATGGAGACAGAGGAACAAACTCCACCTCTGATTAATGTGTTTGAAAGGAAACCTTGCCTATCTACTCTGAAGTAAGAAATTAAAAAAAGAGACTGCCAGCTTAGAATAGTCTAGAGCAATACTGATTTATTCTCTAGGATAAATTAGCTCTCTCTCTATGAAAAAAAAATGAAGCTCCTTCCTTCTTAAACCAGTTCACAGGAAAACTAGGCTCTTTTATGGAAAACTGGCCTTAGCCTTCACCTGACCACACAAAATAAAAACAAGGTGCGGATACATTTTGACATGCTCTTCAGACAGTTTGAAAAGCACATTATTTGATTTTGTTTATATGCCTAAATGTGGATCTGGGAATCTGTCAAATTCTATAATTTCTGTTGTTTTAAGACTTGGGTTTTATTTCTCTATAAAGACACAATGTTGTGAATGGCTGTATTCTCTGTCCACCTGGATATTACAGGACAGGGCGGCTATTCTGGATGGGAAGCTATTTTTAAATAGGCATTACTCTCTCTCAGATACAGACTGCAAGTTTCTGTCTTCTTTTAATTGCTTTATAAAGTAAACTGTGTCCCTCTGGTTACATAATACCCATGTTTAGCCTTGTATTTTTTGACAAGACTGCTGAGCCATTTACAGCTAAAATAATTTTTTAAGTCTGGCTAGGAGTTCAGTTATGCATTTAATCCCTGCTGGACTCTGTGAAGCGCCCAGAGCTTATCCAGTGAAGGATTCTAATAGTACAGAGAAATATGTACTACAAAGGGGACAAGTGGAGAATGGAATTACTATCATGGGACTTGTATCAAACGATCGAAGCAGGTCTGTCCCTTCCTCCACTCTTATGTTCATATTCAAAATGCAAAATGGTATTGTATCTGTGTGTTTTCTACTTGCTACAAATACATCAGAAGGAGACGTTAAAACGTTTGACCTTAAAATTAAAAGTACTGCCTTATCTAATGAAGATAACTTTTTTAGTAGACACAGTCTTTACATGGACTTCAGACTTTTTTTACAGAATTGTTTGCTAACCTCTCTCCCATAAGAAACTTCTACTGTAAAGATGCTATGAGCTTCTGAAAGTTTTACAACCTTTAGCTGTGTCTTTCAAAAGTAACACGCTGCTTCGTGAGAAAAACGACAGCTTTACTGCTTCCCAGAGCTCCCTCTCGTGGCGTTTTGCACACACTTCATCCTCCGTGAGCAATAAAACAGTTTATCACTTGGTTGAAAAATCAATGCTATAAATGCAAGATCAGAAAGTACAGGCAAAAACCCACTTTCCTTCCAATACCATGAAATTCTGCTATTACGCTGAGCTTAACAATAAGAAATTTCATATGTTTCTTTTGACTTTATATATACTAATAAAACTGAATGAGTTTTTAAGGCATTTCTTAAGATTGACATATCTGAACTCAGCTGTTTCTCTGAAATAAAGTTCTGCTATCCATGTCTGTGATGCTGGTACATTTCCTGTTAGCACACTGCTATGCTTATTAATGTCCTTAAGAAGGGCTTGAGAACTTCCATAATTTCCTCAACTACTTCTATTGGCCTGATAAGAGGTCTGACCTCCACCTTGTCATTCCATTGCTTCTTGAAGGTTGTTTATCCCACAAGATGTGGCAGGGAGCTAAGGCACAGTTAAGCAGCAGTATTTCTTCTCTTATCTGCAAGCTATAATACGGATACACTAGTTCAGTGTTTAAATGAGTAAGATCACCTAACTGGAAAGATTTCAGGAGTGGATTCATCTAGCCAAATACTGAAGTCCACTTCTAGATTGAACTGAATTGATACTTCATGTCTCACTTATACACCTTTCTACCCAAGAATTTGCTTTTTCAAGGTGATGCGTAAAGCAGTGTACATGAATCACACTCCAAAAAGGCATGAAACTCTGCGGCAACTATAAAAATAATTAAGATTGGAGATCTCTGAAGTTAGATGAGATGAATCATGTTCCAAATATGGCCTCTTGAGTCTCTTTGCTAGCTGTTTTGCTCTTCTTCTTCATCACTACAGAGCCCATCTGTCCTACTTTACAAAGTCAATTGAGTCCCTATGGTTAGACAATTAACATCTAGCTGGAGACAACCAGTGGGTCATTTAATGCCAGATTTATTTCAGATGATTGATCAGGATGCTAGATTAGATTTGATCCCTGTTGAACTTCATGAAACACCCTGAAATACACCTATCAGTGTTGAATTGATAGATGGACTAGAAATGAAGCAGAGGATAAGCTGAGTACTGCCACAGATTGCTTCCAAGCTAGCTCAACTAACTAGCATATCTTGATGCTTCACTGCAGTCTGAAGCACAGGCATATTTTAAATGTTTGCCCATGCAACTTTAAAAGCCCAAGGTGGAGCAGAAAGTTGCCAGATCTCCAGAGTATCGATCTATTAAATCAATTAATAGGTTTCTGAGTTGGAAAATATGTTTCAACAATTAGTGCAAGACCAAAGACACTGGCTCACTTTGTTACTTACTCTGATAGAAATTACAGGCCATATGTAAAGAGCCAAACTCTTGCAAATGGACAGCATAAGATCTCTCTATTGTTCATGCTCTTCATGCTCTGAGTTGAAGTGGAATGTTTGCAACGGGAGGATTTTGCACCCAGTGGCCAGGATCTTAAAATATTTCATTAAATTAGTGATCGAACTAAACAGCAAAAAATTTCAGTGAGCTATTTCCTTTTGATTACTGATGTGTGGTCACAGTCACACCAGTTTCCCATCACATCTCCAGCTGCCACAACTCTACATCATCCTCCAAATAACAGCATGAGTCCAGAGAAATGCATGTACTGATGAACCAGCAGATGCTGCTGTAGAGTGTATGTCGCATCTGAATAACAAATGTCTTTCTCTTACAGAGAGCAGATCTAATTCTCTGTTTTATATTCTTAGACTCCTTTACCTGAAAGTTAGAGGACCACAAAGCACACACAAACTTTACTTCCTCTTTCAGATTTCAAACCTCATATTTACTAACAGGTTCAGGAGTAGATATTGAGAGAATTAACCAATAGGGCATTTCAGAGAAAGTTCAGTGGTTATATAGGCTGGAATCTAGGCTGAAATATTGTCTTAAACTTTTTTGTTGCCTTATACAGTTGAATTGGTAAAATGTAACAGAAATTGCCTCATGGTTTTATGGTTTCTTCCACATAAGCTATTACCAGGGCAGCCACCTTTTACTTTGCAACAAGATGGCTTCATACAAAAATCCTAATTTAAACACAATCTCCATTTACAATAATGGATTATAGAAATGTATTCTGCTGGCATATATCTAGGCTTCATTCTTCAAATTCTCGGCATGAAAATGTCCTCTGAGCAAATTTTCCTGGTTTCTAAAGTTGAGTCAAATAGGTAAAGCTACTTGTGTATAAGGGTTCTTGTGATTACTGGGCTAAGCTAAATGGATGCACAATTATATGATTAAATACAGCAACATTTTTTACTAACTACATATAATTTTGGCTGTCACTCACAATCAATTGCATTAGATGATTCAATAAGTGATTGAGGCAGTCTGGGATCTGTCCTATACAGACCTTAGGGAATACTGCAAATACTGAACTAAATTACATAACTCATCTTAAGCACAAATGGAAAAATGCTTACAAAAGAACTAATCTATACTCATCTTTTACAGTGTTTGAAATCTTCTGTTTGCTTGCTTTTTTATCACCAATATAGATTTACAAACAAATACTATTCTTCATGTATGTTTTTTTCTAAGTGCACGAGGTTCATCTAGTTATCAGTTTAGCCTATATTAAAGAAAGGCCAATGAACACAATCTCAAATGGTCTGGTCTGGCTTCACAGAATTATTTAAACTAGATTTTTTACCATCTAGCCTTTAAAGAGTGCCTCCAACAGGCTTTCTTGGTACTGATGCTGTAACTTTCCCAGGAGTCACACCAGTTGTGCTCAGCTTAGTAAGTTACTCTTTGGACTTTCTCATTTCCTTCTCAGTTCAGCTTCAACCTCTGGATATTACTGTGATGAATTTAGTAGTTGGGATTACATACACTTGGATTACTAATACACAAAACAGGTATAATAGAGCATATTATCATGCTCTGATCTCTTTTTAACGCAGTACGCTGGTAAGTATCTGGGCTTGTAAGGGGCATGGGAGAAATCTTTCCCTCTCTCTTCCTTTCTGGTTGCACATACAAATGCACATGTGATAAAACTCCAATTATTATTATTTTTCTTTAAATCTGCACTAACATTCAAGTACAGGTATGCCTGAATTGAGATTAAAATATGTTAATGTACACAACACTTTATATATGCATACTAGCCCTTTTCAGGTACACAGGACAAATAGATAACACAGAGCACGTATCAGAAATCTTGTATTTCCACTTTGACCACAGAATACATATACCTACATGCAGAATGGGAGGAAGATGTTAGTGTAAGAGAAGTTCTGAAGATTGTTCACGACTCCTCAGCCAGCAACATACTCCCCTACTGTTAAGCAGTAGTTTTTACCAAAGCATCACAGACATATTCTATATGAGCTCAACTAAGAATCATGTGAAAACTGATCTAAGCTAAATTTAAATGATTAGGTTAGAAATTAGAAACAGTACAGCCTAATCTCATCTTTTTTCTTCAAAGCAAATATCTAGCCAAAGGACCAGGAAGGCACATTGACAAATAATGCACCTGTATAATTGTTTCTGCTCCATTTTTCTAAAGTTGCCATTTCTCCAGATTCACAGAGCTACCTTGTACCTGTGGCAGCAACATGCATAGAGACAACAGTCCAGATCCTCTTTTTCCCAGCTATCTCCCTTCCTTCGCCCAGCAGAGCAGAAGAGACATGAGCCTTTGTATTTAATTTGGTTATACTCAGGGTCAAATCCTACTTGCTGTTTTTCTGGAACAAATCCAGAATGACTCCAGATTTACAATGGTATAAGTGAGAACTAAATTATGCCCTGAAAATTTATTTAAAAAATTTTCAGACACCTAAACAGATGGATAAATCAAGCACAGATTCTCAGGTCAACCTCTACCAGAAGGAATCTCTCATCTGACTTACGGTGAGAGTAAGATGCTGTGATAGCAGCTAACAATAGAAAAGAAGATACAGTAAGGGAGAGAAATATTTTTCCTTACCAGAGTCACTTGATTTAATACAAGGCATGCACAATTAATGATGGCTTTGAGTGATACCTGTATGTTTTATAGGTTTATAAATTGGCTGTAGTAAAATCTTATACATCCTATATCACTAGGTATTGTTTCAGCCTATTACAGGAGATATCTATCTAGAGTTGACTGAATTGTATTAATCTGATCCTAGTTTAATGATGCCTTAACATTTTTATGGAAGAATTTAATGTTTGCAATATCCATGTTCCTTATTTGAAAGTGTGACTTATAGGTTCTCATCTTCCTTAAATTATGAAATCCTTCAGCTAATAAAGGAAAATGATTATGGTTTGCAAAAAAGGCAGAGTCATTTAACAATCCATATAACTGTCTATTGTAGGTCTTTGCATAATAATTGTAATTTAGCTATTAGGAGTTCTAAAGGCAGTTATCAGTCATATGCTGCAATTCTGAGGAATAAGGAAAAACTCAAATTATTTAAGGGGTTTGTAGTTTCCCAGGGGGAAAAAAAAAATAAAGCAGAAATCGATAATACTTTTAGCAATGAAAAAAATGCCCTTCTGAAATAACCAGTTGTTGATGGCAATTCTTCTAACTACCCAATACTAAAATGATCTTATTTCCTCCATATTTCACTCTGACAAAATAATCATCATTTTATATACATTTCTGTGAGCATAGAAAGCCAAGTTAGGAGAAGAATCTGTAATCCTCGATACTCAACATTTTCCTTTTTTAATTTTGGCATATGAAGAAAGGTGATCAAAGAGAAATCAGATGGACCGTAGTCCTGGAGAACAGATCCCTTTCGATATGATATTATGTAGGTTGCTTGGAAAGTAATGTTGCCTTTTTATTTCCATTGAAACTACAACAGATACAAAGAGCACAATGATGCTATTTGATAGAGCAAATTCTCAGCTATAAAACAATGTTTTTCAACATAGTCCCCATCATTAGCTACACATTTTCACCAGCAATGAAAAAGAGTTTTGTGCTGTGCTCGTAAAAATCTGCATCAGCAGAAGTGATCCACTGCTGACGTTACCATCACTGAAATGCACCATCCACTGCCTCACCTCACTGTACTAAAATCCTCTCCTTGGCCTCCATAAACTTGTAACAAATAACTTGAATTGGAAAGGACATTTAAAGATCATCCCTACAATGAACAGGGATATCTGCAACTAGATTCACTGCTCAGAGCCTTGTCCAGACTGACCTTGAATGTCTCCAAGGACAGGACATCTATCACTTCTGGAAAACCTGTTCCAGGCCTCACAACCCTTACTGTAAAAATCTCCTTCCTTATATCCAATCAAAATTTCCCTTTTTAAGTCTGAAACCATTTCTTCTTGTCTTGTCACAGCAGACCCTGCTGAAGACTCTGTCCCTTCTTTCTTATATCTCTCCTTTAGATACTGAAAGGCCCTTATCAGGTCTCCCTGGAGCCTTCTCTTCTCCAGGCTGAACAGTCCCAGGTCTTTCAGCCTGTCTTCGTAGGAGAGGTGTTCCATCCCTTGGATCATTTCTGTGGCCCTCCTCTGGATGCACTCGAATTCACATCTCTCCTGTACAGAGGACTTCACACCTGGATGCAGTGCTCCAGGGGAGGCCTCACCAGTGCAGAGTAGAAGGGCAGGATCACCTCCCTTGACCTGCTGGCTATGGTTCTTTTGGTGCAGCCCAGAATGTGTTGGCTTTCTGGACTGCAAGGGCACATTGCTGGCTTCCCATGTCCACATGTCCAGCTTCCCATCTACCAGTACACCTAGGTACTTTTTGACAGGGCTGTTCTGTCTTTTCATCCCTCAATTTGTACTGATAGTGGGTGTTGCCAATAACCAGCTGCAAAACCTTGCACTTGATCTGTTAAACCTCATGAGGTTCTCCTGGGCCCACTGCTTGAGCCTGTCTACATCCCTCTTGATGGCATCCCATCCCTTGTGTGTGTTGATCACACCTCACAGCTCAGTGTCATCAGTAAACTTGCTGAGAATGCACTCAATCCCACTGTCAGTGTCACTGATGAAGACTGTAAAGAGCATCAGTCCCAGTATTGACCCCTGAGGGATACCACTCATCACTGATTTCTGTCTGGACACTGAGCCATTGACCACCATTCTGTGGGTATGATCTCATAACCAGTTTCTCATCTGTCCAACACTAATCAAAAACATATTTTTCCAATTTAGAGAGAAGGATGTCTCTCATGATGACATGGGGGAACATGTCAAAGGTCTTAGTGAAGTCCACGTAGATGACATCAGTGGCTCTTCCTTTGTCCACTGATGCAGTTACACCATCATAAAAAGCAACAAGGTTAGTCAGGCAGAACCTGACCTTGGTGAAGCCATGCTGATTGTCCCATACTACCTTCTTCTCTTCCATGTGCCTTATCATAGCTTCCATGAGAATCTGTTCCATGATCTTTCCCAGCACAGAAGTGAGACTGACAGGTCAGTAGTTCCCAGGGTGACCCTTTTTACCTGGCTTATAAATGGATGTGATGTTGCCTTTTTTCCAGCCAAGTTTTCAAATATCATTGAGAGTAGCTTGACAACTATGCCAGCCAGTTCTCTCAAGACTCTGAGATGCATCTCATCCATACACTTACGGACAATTCAAGTGCCTCACATGGTTGTGAGCCTGATCTTTGCTTACAGCAGGAGAGACATTTTTTCCCCCATCCCCTCCTACCAACCCAAACATTTGAGGACTGTGTAATGAGCAGTTATCAGAGAAGACCGAGACAAGAACGTTAAGTACCTCAGCCTTCTCCTTGTCCATTGTTACCAGCTTGCCTCTGTCACTCACTAGGGGAGGTACACCCTCCTGGACTTGTCTTTTCTGGTTGAGGTACCTGTAGACGCATTTTTTGTTCTTCTTAGCATCCCTGATCAAGTTTAGTTCAAGCTGGGTCTTGGCTTTCCTGATCCCATCCCTACACAGCCTAGAAGCTTCCTTATACTCTTCCCATGGAACCTGTCCCTGTATTTTCTCACTCTTCAGTTTGGCCATGTGGTTGCCAAGCTGCTCTCCATCATATTTGAAAAATCATGGCTGTCGGGTGAAGTCCCTGGTGGATGGAAAAAGGGAAGCATTACTCCCATTTTTAAGAAAGGGAGAAAGGAGGACTCGGGGAACTGCAGGCTGGTGAGTCTCACCTCTATGCCTGGAAAGATCATGGAGCAGATCCTCCTAGAAGGTATGTTAAGGCACATATGAGATAAAGAGGTGATTCGAGACAGCCAGCATGGCTTCACCAAGGGCAGATCGTGCCTTACCAATTGGTGGCCTTCTGTGATGGAGTGACAGCTTTGGTGGACGGGGGAAGGCCGATGGATGTCATCTACCATGACTTCTGCAAGGCCTTTGACACGGTCCCTCACTATATCCTTCTCTCTAAATTGGAGAGGTGTGGATTTGAAGGATAGACTGTTTGATGGATTAAGAATTGGCTGGCTGGACGCAGCCAAAGGGTTGTGATCAATGATTCCGTGTCAGGGTGGAGGCAGGTCACAAGCGGTGTCCCTCAGGGGTCGGTCTTGGGACCGGTGCTCTTTAACATCTTCATCAGTGACATAGAAGGTGGCATCAAGTGCACCCTCAGCAAGTTTGTGGATGACACCAAGCTGAGTGGTGCGGTCGATACACTGGAAGGAAGGGAAGCCATCCAGAGGGACCTGGACACGCTGGAGAAGTAGGCCCATGAAAACCTAATGAGCTTCAATATGGCCAAGTGCAGGGTGCTGCACTTGGGTCTGGGCACTCCCAGGTATTTATACAAACTGGGGGAAGATCTCCTGGAGAGCAGCCCTGTGGAGAAGGACTTGGGGGTCCTGGTAGAAAGAAGCTGGACATGAGTCAGCAGTGTGCGCTTGCAGCCCGGAAGGCCAACTGTGCTTTGGGCTGCATTAAAAAAGGGGTGGCCAGCAGGGAGAAGGAGGTGATCGTCCCCCTCTGCTGGGCTCTTGTGAGGCCCCGTCTGGAGTACTGTGTCCAGGCCTGGGACCCCCAGTACGGGAAGGATGTGAAGCTCTTAAAGCGGGTCCAGAGGAGGACCACTAAGATGATCAGAAGGCTGGGGCACCTCTCCTATGAAGAAAGGTTGAGGGGACTGAGCTTGTTTAGTTTGGAGAAGAGAAGTCTCCGGGGAGATCTCATTGTGGCTTTCCAGTACTTAAAGGGAGCGTATAAACAGGAGGGGGTATGGCTGTTTACGACAGTCGATAGTGATAGGGCAAGGGGGAATGGTTTTAAACTGAGACAGGGGAGGTTTAGGTTAGATATTAGGAGGAAGTTCTTCACACCGAGGGTGGTGACACACTGAAACAAGTTGCCCAAGGAAGTGGATGTCCCATCCCTGGAAGCATTCAAGGCCAGGCTGGATGTGGCTCTGGGCAGCCTGGTCTAGTGATTGGTGACCCTGCACACAGAAGAAGGATTGGAACTTGATGATCACTGCGGTCCTTTTCAACCCAGGCCATTCTGTGATTCTATATGATTCTATTATAAAGCAGGTCCTGGTTCAGCTGTGCTGGTCTCTTGCCTTCCTTTCCTGACTTTCTACATCTGCGGATGGAGAGTTCTTGTGCCCTAAGGAATGCTTCCTTAAAGATCTGCCAACTCTGCTCTGCTCCCTTGTTCTTCTCAGGGGGTTTTGTTGAATAACTCCCTGAAGAGTTGGAATTTGGCTTTCCTAAAATTAAGCTTCCTGATTTTACTCTTTGACTGTCAAGAGTGTGAACTTAACCGTAGCATGATCACTACAGCCCAGGCAGCCCCCAGTCCTGATGTCAACAACGATTAATTCACTTATGTTGGTGAGGAACAGGTCCACAGCATTGCACCTCCCCTGGTGCAGCTATCTGTTACCTGGGTCGGGAAGTTATCCTTGATACATTCCGGGAGCCTCTAGGATTGCCTACAGCTTGCAGTGCTACTTTTTCATCAGATGTCTAGGTGGTTGAAGTCCCACAGCAGAGACCCCATGATCACGACGCCTCGTGTAGCTGAAGGAAGAAGGCCTCATCAGCAGGCTCCACTTGATCAAGTTACCTGTAGTAGACCCCAGTCACAAGGCTCCCTTTGTTGCCTCTGTCTCTAACTCTCACCCATAGACTTTCAACTTACTTATAGCCATTCTTTAGGGACAGCTCTCTTCTATTTCTTCCTTAATGTAGAGGACAATGTCTCCTTCCCTCCTTCCTTGCCTGTCCCTTCTGAACAGCTTATTACCACTGTCAATAGCCACATTCCAGTCTTGGGAATCATCTCACCAGGTTTTGGTGACACAAACTAAATTGCAGTTTTTCAGTAGCGTGGTGAGTTCCAAGTAATTTAAGGTAAATAGTGTTATTTTTAACTTATTTATGGAAAAATAAGTGGTTAGAGCTACTGAACGCATATCCCAACTTAAAATCGTGTAGCTCTATGATTTCGGCTAATATAATACACCATTGGAAACTGATTGTTTTAGTTAGCTAAGCCATAAAATTCCATTTAAATTCTGAATACTAAGAAACTGGACTATTAATACAATTATTGCAAATGTCACTGATTACAGATTATAAAACTTAATAGACTATCATCATTAAAACTTGTGCTCTCCATAACTACATTGTGTATCAACTTGCGCTTGATTCTGTCTGCAAATCATTTCAACACTGTTTTCCAATCTTGTGAAAACACTTTCTCTAAAGAAAAAAACAGAAGCTTTATAGGCAATTGGGGAGACACTCAAGGGAAAAATCCTTTGTTTAAGTTTTGTTTCTAGATAGAAACAAAATAAAGGAAAAATCTGTATATATTTTTTTTCTCATTGTAAATACCTTTGTTATGCCTTGACTTGTCTATTTTCCTTTATCAGCCAATCTTTATAAAGCAAAGCGTACTGTATTTTATAAATAACATCTTAATCAGTCTGAGCTTAACTGATGGGCTTTTAAGCTTGGATATACTTGGATATATTGAGAACTTAGGACAGATCTGGCATTTTTCATAGAATCATAAAATGTCATGGATTAGAATATCATCTAGTTCTAACTCCCTGCTGAGGGCACGATTGCCAGCCACCAGATCAGGCTGCCCAGGTTCTCATCCAACCTGTTCTTTCCAGGGATGGGGCATCTTCTCTTCTCTTGACAGCCTGTGCCAGTGCATCAACTCCTGCTGGGAAAAGAACTTCCTACTAATATTTAATCTAAATCTTTCCTCTTTTATGTAAAATCATTCCCTTTGTCCTATCATAATCAGATCGTTTAAGAAGTTCGTCTCCATTCTAGACATAAGCTCCCTTTAAGTATCAGAATGCAGCAATGAGGTCTCCCTAGAGCCTTCTTTTCTCCAGACTGAACAAGCTCAACTCCCTTATCCTATCTGTAGGAGAGGTGCTCCAACCCTTTCATCACCTTTGTGGCCCTCCTCTGGTCCCTCCCTAACAGCTGTGCATCTTTCTTGTGCTGGGGTCCACAGATCTGGATGCAGTACTTCAAATGAGGCCTCAAAAGGGCAGAGTAGAGGGGTACAATCACCTCCCTCACCCTGCTGGCCACCCCTCTTTGGATACAGCCCAGATTATAGCTGGCCCTCTGGGCTGCAAGTGCAAACTGCTGGCTCACATCAAGCTTTTTATCCAGCAGGACCT
>JAOWBP010037308.1:7646-19485 GCA_028571105.1 Tragopan temminckii
CAACTCTCTTGACCAACAGAGGTGCTTCAAAAATCTGTTACATTATGCTGAAATTTTTTGGAATTCATAGAATCATAGAATGGTTTAGCTTAGAAGGGACCTTTAAGATCATCTAGTTCCAACCCCTCCGCATGGACACCTCCCTCTGCAACAGGTTGCTCACAGCCCCATCCAGCCTGGCCTTGAATGCTTCCAGGGAGGGGGCATCCACAACCTTACTGGGCAGCCTGTTCCAGTGTCTCACCACCCTCACAGTGAAGACTTTCTTTCTGATATCTCATCTAAATCTACCCTTGTCCAATTTAAAGCCATTTCCCCTCATCCTGTCGCTACATGCTCATATAAAAAGTTTCTCCCCAGCTTTCCTGTAGACCCTTTCAGGTACTAGAAGGCTGCTATAAGGTCCCTTTGAAGCCTTCTCTTCTCCAGGCTGAAAAGCCCCAACTCCGTCAGTCTGTCCTTGTAGGGGAGGTGATCATCTTTGTGGCCCTCATCTAGACCTTCTCCAACAGCCTGATGTCCTTCTTGTGTTGGGGGCCCAAGAAGTGGATGCAGTACTGCAGGTGGGGTCTCATGAGAGCAGAGTAGAGGAGTGGAATCACCAATTAAAATTATTTTAATTCATCTAATTACTCTGAATGAAATCAAATTCAGGGAAAATTAATTCAGCTAAATCAAAGAAAGGATATAGTAGCACTGACATATAATAACACACACTTCTAAAACAGATCTAGTTGAAAGATTTAAGAGAAGTCAATGATTTGGACCAATAAATGTAAATCAGTTAACTCATTTCAACTGTCAGAACTCCTTGCAATGAAATATGGATATGTCTACTGCCATTGTATAATGGGAAGTTCTCCAAAGGTAGCAAATACTGAATTTGTTCTACGAGTGAAAAGCTGAATCATAGTTGGTATTGTAAGAAGAATACAAGAGGGAGATTTGGCTGAAGCTAACAATATTTTGTTTGAAACAAATGTCCTCAGGCAGCTAGTGGTCAAGATCGAGAAGGAGTTGAAAACAAAAGATACAGGAGGTGTTTCTGAGATAATTGTGCAGCAGCAGAAAGTGTATGGAAGACAGAGTTAGACTGGGATCAGTCATTCAGAACTGAGATGGAGAAAATCGGGAGAACAGGAATAATGAAGATAAGAAACAAAAGGCTACTGAATGGTAACTAGTGGAGAAAGTTTTATCAGTTGCGTAAAAAGTTGGTTGCTACTACTTGAAAATCATATAGAGTTTAAATGAAGTCAAAATCAGCAGCTAATCTAGAAGCTAATTAAAAACTAAAAAGGAAAATATTTAGGGTTTTTCTTTTTCTTTTTTTTTCTTTTTTTTTCCCCCAATGATCTGGTTGGTCTCTGCATGTCTTGATAATGACTGAGGACCTTTGAGATTTCAGGCTGTGGTCCTACTTTCGGTAGAACTATCACAGACGAAATCATGAATTTAATGAAGTTAATTTACTGTCAGTTGATTTCAGTGTTGACAGAAATGCCACAACTTAAGATGATTTAATGGCAAAGAAAATGGAGGGGTATGAAACATCTTCAAGGCTCGAATTCAGTAAATTCAGGTACTGAGTGAGATGTCTTATTCTCCATACTTCTAGTCAAAGAAAGTTAAAAAGTCTATGAAGGTGCAGATCAACATAAAGTTTGGTTCTGAAAGATCGTTGTAGTCAAAACAAATTAATCTTCTCTGATCAGTATAATCTACTTAGATAATATTTATCAACTACCAGTCATTGAAATAATAGGTGTAAATCTAAGTCATCCAGCAAAATCTGTACTGGCCCGAAGGGATAAATTGCAAGTAAATAATTTAATCCTTTGTGTGTAACAAAAAAGAAAAAAAAAAAAAGAAAAATGCAGGACATAATTCAGGGTTTCTTATAACTTATGAAATAAACTTAAGGAGCCATTTCTTGAATAGTTCTTCAATTAAATACCATCATTAAATACTTATTTGGATTCTGCTTCTAAGTTGTAGTTAGTTTGAATCAAGAGTTAATTTTACCATGAATACAATGATATGCCATTTTAATTGCTCTTGTGTGATGTTATGTTGCTCCTTTCTAGAAGGATAATTCAATGTGATTCAGATTACCTGAAAACATAAAATGAGAGAAAATACAACCATCATGTAGGTGAATTGCCCCTTATTGGCAGCAATCGATACAGAATTACTCAGTCTCACAAGATCCTTTTGTAGCTTTACACCGTTAACTTTCATTTGTGCTGCTGTGTGTAACTCAATATCTCCTGCAAACGTTGTCAGCTACCTGTTATTCTCTTTTTCAGATGATTTATGACTACTTTGAATTGCATATGTGCTAACAGAGACTTCACTAAATGTTCCCTTCTATGGTGAAAACATATCTTCTATTACTATCCTTTATTTTCAATTCTTGGCAGGCTGTTAACTCATTGGAAGATCTCTCCTCTGAACTCCCAAGAGTGTAATTTCTTTAAGAGGTATTGATAAAAGATAGTCTAAAACTAGTTCTTGACTTCCTAGTACACATTTTATGGATCTGTCCTAAAATCTTTATTCTTCACTTCAGTTTGAGGTAGTTCTTCTGAACTGCCCCATGTAAAGAAAGATGCAACAGGAGCAGTAGTGTTTTGGGAAAAGCACTAATCCTCATTACAAACAATCATCTTTAGACACTTGCAGAGTGAGACTGAAGTCAGAGTAGTCCTCAGAGCATAAAGAGGAGGATAAATAAAAAAAAGTAGTCAGAAGTTAACACATGGAATTAAAGGCTATAGAAGATCAAAGAGCAGGATGTAAAGGTGTGATGGAAAATAACATTTTTAGCATATATGTTAATGTCCAGATACTGCTATTTGGTAGGAATGTCCGTGTCTAGCTCCATCCAGATCAATTGCTCACATTCCCAAGGCTGATGAAAAAGTAATTAAATTGCGGCATTGTGGATTTTTAGAGAGTGTTCTGTTAAGCTGTTCTTTTCAAGGATGCTACCTTTCTTAACAAACAGCATGTAAATGCGTGAGTGCTACATCCCCAAGCATTCACTGTGATGTTCTTACACTCTTGGGACCTGAAACTGCCCTGAACTTCTTCGCTTCTGCCATGCACAAATTATATTCACATTGTAGGACAGTATAATTTTCTCAGTCTTTTCATGTGCTGAGTGCTTAATGTGTGCAAAATACACACATATTATGACAATAAATATTGAAATAGCAGAATTCTTGAAATTAGCCTCATTGAAACTTTTGCTGCTCTACAGAGGGTTCAAATAAGTGGGTAATGTCTAGTTGTGCTTGTAGGTGTAGAGGAAGAATATTGTTAGAGAAGGTTTAATGGGAACACATGGTTTTCTGGCCATTTGCCCAGTGATCTTATACTGATTGGTGTTTTGGTGGGAGGAGAGGCTCTTTCTCTTCAAATATTTTGTCAGTCATTAATTTTAAATTCTTCCTGTTTGTCTTGAAGTACTGCAGCAGTGTTCAGTGATGCCTGAGCACATGTGAAGCTACGTTACCCATTATTACTCTCATTGCTCCTAATGCATACCGATTTGATCCAGGCCCTGTGCAAAGATGTTTCTTTAACATCAGCTGTTATTTTCCTTGCCCTGTGTTTGTGCAGGTTATATAGCAAATTTTAAATGGAAAAGTATTTTGTTTCTGTTTTCCTAGGTGATCTCGTGCCTCATGTTTAAGAGAACTCCACTGTTATTCATCAGGCTGACCTGATGAAAAGGGAGATGAGGATACTTTAAAGGCCTCCCTTAAATGTTCCAAAGATGCTTTACTTCAGTGGATGGGGAATTCACTGAATTCCTGAACTGAAAATGACGCAGAAGCAAGACGGGGAGAAAGAAAGCAAGACCCTTAAGAAGGAGAAAGGATAGCAGGGAAGAAGAGAACAGATCGTGAGACTATTAAATGCAAGCCTGTAGCTAGCACTTGATGGTGTCTGCATTTATAGCTTAACAAATATTAGACAGTTGGTGGTTATGTAAAGACTTTATTTTACCTTCGGTTTTACTGTGCTATCCTCCCACTGACTTTTCCACTTGAGGATGTATTTCTTCATAACATGGCCTGGGAAAGGTTATTAAAGATAGGAATGGTCCTTTTTCATTCTTTTTTTTTCTTTAAATCCTTTAATGAAAAGGGTGTACCCATTATTGCTAAATGTTCCTTTTCCATGGCTTTCTGTTGGATCTCTGTTGGCTGCACTGGGGAAAATCAGAACGTTGGCAGAAGTAAGACTAGACCTATTGGCTCATGGTTCTCATTTCTATGCTTGGATACCAGAAACCTTTATTCCTTAAGGATATAAGGATATAAGGCTGTTGAATGCTTATGAAGTCCTTTCCACGTTTGCATAACCTCTCTGTGGGTAAAGTAGTTTCAGGAGTTCTGCTTATTCTCGTGAAAGTAAAGTAATTGAAGTTTTCCAAACTTTAGATTAGCCACTTAATGTACCATGGCCCTTGAAGAGCAAGCCAAGTACCCATTCTGTCCCACTCTTCCATGACTTATTAGAGGGTTGCTCTGGGTTTCAGAACCTCTCTATGGAGCTCAGAACACTAACTTGTGTGAGGGAAAACAAACAGTGTGCACAAAGAGACTGGAAGATGAGCTCACTTATCACTATCAATGAAAATAAGAAATGAAAAACTGAAACTGTGTTTGGGACTGGAAATAAACTAAAACGTTTTATGTCATCTATTCCTTTTTTTCCCTGCAACTACTGAGCAGTCTTTTAAAACAGTAAACCAGTTATGACTAAGCATATTTGAGTTTCCTCCATAGTCACAATTGCTCTCTGCAAAGGTTTAGCCTCTCTTTTTGATCTGGGAAGTGCTCTCATCCACAGCAAGTATGGACAGAGAAGAGGACAGTCTTCTCCCCAGTATATAAAGAGAAAGAAGTTTAAAGCGCAACATGGTTCCTAATAATAAGAGACAGGCAGTGCATTGTGTGCCCTATTTTCTTCCATAGGATGTTACTGTTGGGAGCACTGAGTGGGTTGTTCAGAAGCACAGGCTCTTATTCATAGATGGAACTGAAAACAGGATCTTCATTAGTCCTGTGCTCATACCAGATGCATTATTCTACAATTATGATCATAGTTAATTCAAAACAAAGGGTTAAAAAAAGTAATTTGATATAGATAACTATCTCTGTTCCTTTCTAATTAGCCCAGAAACATCCATTCCCACCTGCAATCATGTGTGGTTCTGCCATTCAGACCTCCAAACAACCATTAATCTGAGTTTTATTAATTACAGTTTCCTTGTTTCTCCCAGAAATATCCTCAGCAAGGATTTACTGGAGAAAATGCTGTAGGCAGGACTGGGAAAAGTACATAAGGATTTCCCTGATACACAGTGTCCTTAGTATTCAGTATAGTTTAATCAGGCATGTTCTGCAACTGCTAACCCAGCGTAGGGAGATGCTAAAGGGATTGTTCTTGCTGTCCTGGGGGTTTGGAAATATGGAGTTAAACTCCTTCATGCTAGGCATATTAAAACTCTTGCACCCTAATCTTTAGGTGCAGTTTGAGAAGAAGCCTTATATATTTTTTCCTTTTAGACACCTTCAAGAGAAAAAAATGAAGGTCCAGTTGAGTTGGATGTATGAAAAGAAATTACTTCAGCAGCAGTTCCAGGAGGTGTGATGTCAGCTGTGGTTCTCAGTCTAAATTCTTCTAGGAGAAGCTTGAATCTGAGGAAATGTGAGAGTTTGGACACAGCCTCTCTAGGGCATTTTGCCATTTCTGGTTTCCTCTTGCTCAGTACACTGGTTCTGTGTGTGATTCACTTCAGCTGCTTCGCTTGTCTTGATAACATCTTATAGATCAGATATCTGATTCTATTCTATTTTTATTGGTGGTCTGAGCTGTATTCTCGTGACAGTGGCAATGCTGAATATCACCAGGAACTTCTTTTTTTTTAGTTATCTGTATGGTGCCTCTCCCACTGCATGAGCAGACATAACAGAAGAGTAGCAAAAAACCCAAAGCAGCCCATGAGCTCCATTATATCAGTAGAACTATATATTATTTATGCATACTTGAATTTTAATGAAGAGTAATGCCATTTGCTCATTAATTTAGAAGCCAAAAATACCCACCATTTATTTGGTGACTCTGAGCTGTCTCCCTTTCCAGATATTACATTTTTATTCCACTTCCCAGACAGAAGATATTAAATGTCAATGTTTGACAGGCATTATTTTTGTTACTCTACCAGTAAGTAATGCAGATCATCACTTACTGTAAGGGTTGATTGGGATCCAGATGGAAGGTTCTTATTCATTACCCCACTCTATTATATACTGAAATGAGCTACAGCATAGTGATGTTGGAAGTTATATAATTTAGTGAATAGGTAAGACTCAAGCAGATTCTTTTTCAGTACTCTGAAAACAGGTTGCTGTATAAAGTGCATTGCAAATGGCCATGGGTAATCTTGTCCTGGCTGAAATAAATGACAATGTTTTCTTTGTCTTTCTTTAGATCAGAATGTTACCTTCTGGCTTCCCACTTCTTGTTCAGGTCATTCAGAATATAGTTCCCTTAGGACATCTGAGCCAGTTTGCTGTGCACCAGCAAAATGGCTGTGATTTTCCATGGGACCATCTGTCCTGACTTATTCAGCATGTGAGTAAAAGTCACAGAAGTCCTCTGGAATGAGCCTGAAAAGATTTTACAAAATGATCTTTTATTAAGCAAATTTGCCTGAATTTTGACAATCTTCATGTTCAGTTTTTGAAAATGGAAAATGAATAATGTGGGTAAAATAGGCTGGCCAAAGGTAGAGTAAGCTTCTTCATGCTGACTTCAGACTCAGTGCTATAAGGAGGAAAAAAGAAGATGCACCTGGAATTTCTTTCCCTTTCTCAGTAAAACCTCATGGGAACAGAGCCAAAGTAGTAACTCTTACTTTATACATATATATTTAAGTAGAAAATTATATATTAGACAAAGCAATGGGGAAGTGACCTTGTAAGCTTGTAAATGCACTCAAATCACTACAACGTACGAAGTTTAATTTGCTTCTTAAATTGAAGTTGAAGGTAGGTCTGTGTTCAATATGTTCAGTTGATCTAGGAAATGTACCTCGTTCTTGGAATGCTTTTATTAGACCTGGGTAGTTTTGAATATGCTTGTTCTCATATTTCATTGAAATGCCACCTGAAAACACAATTTCAAGGGTCATTTTAGCAGAAGATGTGACATAAAAGTTGAACAGGTTGGTCCAGGGTAAAAGTGAAAGGATGAGTCAGTCCTTCCTTAGGCTATGCTAGAATTATGAAAAGAAAATTAAAATAGAGGTTGGTGGAAAGTGCAAGACATCGTAAAATAGGCAAAGAAGGGGAATGAAAATGGCAGAAAATGTGGTAGTAGGCAGCAGAGGGGTGGAAATCAGAAAAGAATCAGTAGAAAGAGGCAAGAGGGGCAAGAAGCAAGGCAATACTATAAATAGTCTGTGTCTCTTGGGAAGAAATAGCTGTCATCTTGTTATATTCCTACAAATTGACACTTCTATCACAGTTACTGTCAGCGATATTCTGCAAATGCTCCACTGCAAAAATGTTAAAGACTTACTGATGAAAATGTCATTTTTTTTTCAGAGTGCGAGTAAAGATACCAAAGTTCAGCTCCTAACTGCTGATAAATCCCAAATCTTAGTAGTTCTCTGTAACTTACAGTCCAGACAATTAATACTTTGAAGTGACTTTTTGAAGTGCAGAAGTATAAAAATATCTACAGGAACAAATCCTAACTCAAAGCATTCCCAAGGTGTTCCTGTTATGGCACCATGTTTCTACTTGTTTGTAACTCCAACAGTTCCCATCCTGGATACCTCAAGTGTCTGTGAATGTGCCCATGAGGTTGAGATTGCCCTTCCTGAGAAGAGGACTGTGTGGGTACCCTTTCTCTATGGGAACAGTTGCTTGTAGGGAAATATGGGTTTCATAATCAGTTGATATCTGAGCATTTGACTGTACAGCCTAGCTATGGTCTTAACCATTCTTTTAAATGTGTAATATTGTAGATTTATGTGTATAATGTAGATTTATGTATAATGTAGATTATGTTTAGTATTTGTAGATTTATTAACTAACTTATTTATGGAATCCGGAAGACAGTTATTTCTCTTTACATCACATTAGGAAATCAATGAAGAAAAACTATGGCTTTTCCAAAAGCATTTTTGATCCCTAGTTCAGCCTTACTTAAACGAAGTTAAGATCTACTCTGCCATAGGTGAAGAGAATATGTTCAATGCATCATTACAAGTTAGGGGCTGACCTGCTGGAGAGGAGCTCCACAGAGAAGGACCTGGGTGTCCTGGTGGACAACAGGTTGACAATGAGCCAGAAGTGTGCCCTTGTGGCTAAGAAGGCCAATGCACCCCAGCATTAAAAAAAACGTGGATGACAAGTCAAGGGAGCTGATCCTCACCCTCTACTCTGATGTGGCTACATCTGGAGTACTGTGTCCACTTCTGGGCTCCTCAGTTCGAGACAGGGAACTGCTGGAGAGAGTCCAGCAGAAGACCATAAAGATGATTACGGGCCTTATGAGGAAAGGCTGTTCAACCTGGAGAACAGAAGACTGAGGTGGAATCTCGTCAACACTTACAAATATCTGAAAAGTCGGTATCGAGTGGATAGAGGCCAGGATCTTTTCAGTGACAGAACAAGTTTGCAGAGGGTACAGACTGGAACATGGAATGTTTCTTCAAATATGAAGATAATCTTCTTTACTTTGAGGTGACGGAGCACTGGAACAGGCTGCCCAGAGAAGTTGTGGAGTCTCCTTCTCTGGAGATATTCAGTGCCTGTCTGAACATTTACATGTGTGACCTACTATAGGGAACCTGCTTTAGCAGAGAGTTGGCCTAGATGATTTCCAGAGGTCCCTTCCAACTATTACAATTTCATGATTCTGCAATTTTGTGAGGTCAGGAAATTTGCTAAAGAATTCCAATTTACTGTAAAATTACCTAAAAATCAGCAGTGTGTTGGGACCATTTAAATACACCTAAATACTTGATACCTTTATATCTGGCTGCCTGATCTTGTAGGTTCATATTTCCCTTAAGAAAAGCAAATGAGACAATACATTTCAGTGTGGCTATTCCATGATTCAGGTCATCAGCTCATTTCCTCACTAACTGTTCTTAAGTCAAACACAGTCTCAGACTCCCTTGCTCAGGTTTTCAAGCAAGTCTTTTTCTGAAGCTGTATCACTTTCATCTGTATACTCTTAAATATGTCAGCCATCACTTCCTCAGTTATTTGTGTGATTGCATATCTCTTTCTAGATCTACTATATCTCTTTCAAGATATAGTAGATACATAAGTAACTGTCTTTACATGCTGCTGCTTTCTGAAAGGCTTTCAGAAACGTAGAATTTGTGTTAATTGTTACAAAAATGATAATATTCTTAAGGCAATTATGTTTGATGAAGTATGCATAGATATTGTACGTACGTAGTGTCAGTTGTCATTATGCATTCTCAGTTAGATAACTTGAAGATGCAAAACCAGAATTTATAGAATATGTAGTAAGAATAGCGTTTTCTTTCAAATAGGACAGAGTAGGAGAAAAAAGCTGTCAGTTTTTATCAGTGCATTTGGAAGTTTTGCTAAAACAAAACAAGAAGTGTCACGGGGTTATGCTGATCATTCATTTTGTTTGCTTGCAGGGAGCTTAAATTCAATCGATAAATTATCCTTTTGAATATCCTGAGGTCTGTGTACAGGGAATTTCTATAATGCAGCAAACTTAAGCAAGAACATTTTGGAGCATTTACATTGAGAAAGAGTTGCCAGGAGGAATGAATCCAAATGGCATTAAAATAGTAAAGCTCTTAGCAAATTTAATGGTATAGAAAGACAAGTTATTTTGCATTTTAGGCTACGTACTGAATTTAAGTGCCATCAAGAAGCTGGAAAAGAAAGAATATATAAATGCAGCAAAAATATAGATTTGGTACTTAAATTAATTGGAAAAACATGGAAATCATGCTGTGATTTAATCTATCCTTAACCTAGTCCATGACTTCTAACTCGTGAAGTAGACTGAATGCTGGAATAGATTGCAAATATGTCAGAAGCTTTAATTTGAACTGCCAGCGGGATAGATTGAATTGTGTGTGCTGCCCAGATACTAGCAACATTTCTCATTGTTGTCAAGGAACATGCCAGCAGTTCCTGGCCACACTGGCAAGGAAATCAATGGCCAGTATGACATTCTAAAGCTTTTTGAGCATTTCAACTTCTTTCAGTACAAAACTGTCCAATTCACAGAGATGAAGTTTCCAGTATCTCCCCATAGTGGTAAGCATAATATTGGATTTAGGATCTGCAGAAGAGCAATATTAAGAAAAGAGAAAGCAGTATTTAGGAACTGAACATGACCTGCAGCAAGTTGCCTCGTGTACCCCTGCTAAGCTGCTCTTCAATTAATTCTGTTATACTGGCACAGTTAGAAATGGTTTGGCTTGCTGATGTAGAAACAGGAGGAGCTTTTTCCAAAGCAGTATAGGGTACCAAGCAGCAATTTATACTCCTGAAATTACCAATTTAAAATAAAGTCATTACAACAATTTAAAGCACTTTAAATACAGTCAAACAAACTCAGTTTCATAGCACTCTTGTGCATTACTAAGGATTTTCACCCAAACATTTCTTCTAAATGAGCTGTAGGTGTTATAGGATGGCACTATGACGCTGACCATTAATTCCAAAGACACTTGATTGTTACCTGTACACACTTTGTGTCTTTGGCCTTTATCCTGGTCTTTCTGAGTCTTGAGCCTTTTATTAATTTTCAGGCATGGTGATCTTTTACTGTAGAGTAAGCACGCCCAATTTTGTTTTCTCAAGATAACTCAGTGTATCAGTTGTACATATCATTCTTCTTCACTCTTGTTTGTAGAGCAACTTGTGCTCTGATACGAAATTTGATGTCCTATTGTTTAAATGTTCTCACCTCTGGCCTTAAGCCTTTACCTGAAGTCACCTTTCCTGACTTTCAGAGTAGACAGCTATTCCTCAATATGACATTTCAATACACCATCTGCCAAATAATCTCATCTAGAGAAGAGGGAACCACATGCTTAGGAGATACTGATATGACAATTCTGTTAAACTAGATATTTCTCATATGATTTACACGGAAAAATATATTCCAATAAATAAATAGTTAATCATGTATGAGAATTATGAAAAAAAAAATGTGTAGGTGGAGTTGTAGACAATATGTTAATTTTCCATGCAATTTAGTTATTATTGGCAGGGTATGAACTGGTACTGTTTGCCTGAAAAAAAGAATGGTAAAGAACAGATATATTTTCAACTCCTGTAAAGGATGGCGTACTTTAGACTTTATGACATTGAAAACTTCCACTGTTCTACATGGTGCAGTGGTGCTTGGCTGCTATTGCTTAATCATTCTAATGGTAATGAGTCTAAAGGTTTTATACTGGTGTTTTGGCTGCACTACACTAGTCCATCAATATGTAATGATATTTTAAAGCCTTATATGAACCTAGAACAGATGCATTTAAAAAATCATGTTACTAAATCACCAAATTGAGATGAAATTAAAATTTAATAGTTTTACTGTTCTTAAAACAGCAGTACAACAGTTCAGTGCTCTACAGTAAGCCCAAAGAAGCAAAGTCACTCAGATTACATTCAGACAGCAGTGGGTAGTGTCTGGGGTGTAACTATTATAATATTTAAGTAGAGTACTTGAGGATTCTGGATTTGTAGGGTCACTGGAGTCAGTGGAGACATGCGATTACCTCTGAGAATTTGTCCTGTAG
>JAOWBP010037385.1:4401-19069 GCA_028571105.1 Tragopan temminckii
TAATAAACAATTTTCAGTTGTGTATTGAACTTGCTTAAAACACTGTCTGTGTGGCAAGTGATTTAGCAGTACATGTAGGTGGGCAGATGGTTTACACAGAACAAATGTTAATTAATTAGCATCTCGTAGCGAGTGTATGCATAAACATACCTATGCACAGTATGTGTTTCATGTGTGCATACTGATATATGTATGTGTATAATATATATATATGTATATACACACACACATAAATACACATACATGTTTCCAACCATCTGTTTTGGAGGTATAAAGGGGGGACAGATTTTCCCAGAAAGTAGTGAGTATTCTAAAAATCATATTCCTCCAAAGAAGTTTCATTATAAGTACCCACAATCATTACAGTCTTTAGATTGCTACCTAGCTGTGTATAGGCTCAAGATTATTTATCTAGCATTTTGCAACAGCATTAAGTAAATACACACTGTACTGAAAAAACTATACACTCTTCATTAAATATTACTAAAAATTCCATAAAATTGCAGGTGCATGTTGCTAGAGAAAACAGCTAGTATTATTTATATATAGCATTAACAGATTAAAAACTAAGTGGTTCAAACAGCTTGTTCAAAGTAAATCTTACTTTTAAGAGTGTAGCTTCGTTGTATTTTGTTTAAGAGTTCCCCAGTCAGGTATGCTGAAACTAATGTAGAAGTATTTTTCAAGTGATAACCTCTCATTAAGTGTTTCTGCTCTAGTTTTATAAATCATTCTAAGTTATGTTTCTATGTGAAGGAATTTAGAGAAACTGACGCATCTCTCCAAACTAACTTTTCATGCTTGCCAATGAAGTACTTTTATACCCTTTGGTAAGCAGCAATCCTGACTTTCATAATTCAATAATAAATTAATCTCTTTATATTTCAGATCTACCCCATTTTTTTTGGTTTAAAATATTCTCTTCCCATCGAGATTTAAGTAATAGGAAGAAATAATGTTAAAAGGTCTGGTGGTTTGTGTATATCGCTGATCATGCAGTTTCTGAGTGATTTCAGAAGCAGGATTTTTTTTGTACATGTGGGGATTTTTAACCAGTCTTGAGACGTGATCATTGTAAATCCATCATTTGGTTCCTTGTAGTGTGATTAATCTCAGAAAAAAACCCGTAATGAAATGTGCAAATTTATAGTTTGTATTCTGACAGTCTTTCAAGGCATCCCATCCACGGAGTGAGTTTACTACAGGCAAATAACGTTCTCCATCATTTAAATGGTTGTGTTCTTGGCATGCTGTTTGCTGATCTATAACTTGACTGAACATATTTTCTGAGCTAAAACAGAAAGTAGAAAGCAACTGATATGCTTTCTCCAGTTCTGTGAGGTATGAGAGCTTTTATTAAAGTTTCTCTCTTTCAGGTTTATGAGATTAATTAGCAGTTATTTTGCAGATCCTGGCAAGTGATAGATTCCTAGCGTTGCTAAGGAGTTTGTAAGCAATTCCTAACTAGTGTTGCACAACATTCTGCCTTTATAAAAGCCACGTGGAAAACAATATTATTTTTTTTTTCTTAGTGCTGTTTTTTTTCTCTTTTTTTTTTTTTTTTTTTTTGAAGGAAGAGTTATTAGGCACTGATTCCTCAGGAAAAATAATAGGTTACAGTAAATTAACAAGATTACTTACAACCTGTGGAGGAAAAAAAACAACCAACAAAAAACCACACGCCTTGAATAGCTGTTTCTACCTGTGGTTTATAATTGCAATAAACACGTGTCTGAAGTGATGGCTTCAGTAGCCACGGCCCCTAGCCACAAGATACACAAAGGCAGAGCCCAGACGGTAGAGAAGGCTTCCCGTTCTTGCCTGCTGGGAAGAATTAGTAGAACAAACAGGACACAAGTTGAGACCAACGAACACATTATATCCAGTAGGCCTAACCACCCAAGTATAGAAAGAAATTAAATTTGTCATCCCTCCTCAGTTAGTTCTGGTTTTACATTTAATTCATTACAGGCTGTTAGGCAATTTTATAGCATTATTCATGGAGACTGCATATATTTTTTGTTTTTAATATTGGACGTTTCCTCTAAATCTGCGAAGAAGAGTTTTGTAATGCAACCTTAGCATCCTAAAGTGTGCTAAAGGATTTGAGAACAGTTCAATTTAAAAGGCTCTGTAAGCTCAGTTGATGTAGAACCAGGATTTGGTAGCCTGAAGAATATTGTAGAGAACAGTATAGAGATGTCTCTCTAAGAAATCTTCCAAGACTCAGAAAATGCTCTAAATTCTACGGGTCCGTGTGCAAGATATGTTGGTCTGTGGGTAATGTGGTTTTTGCTTGTTTTAAATATTAAAATAATTGTATAACCTATTTCTATGCCCTTAAGTTCTCATGTAAGTTCTGGAACATCAGTTTGGCTTCTGTAACAAAAGAATATAAATCCATTGTAAATTGAAAAGGGATATAATATTTTTCTCTTTGTTTTTTTTTTTTTTGAAAACTATCAGGAGAAAACACAAATACAAAAAGACTTGTGGAGAATTGAAGATGTTACGGCTGGCTTGAGTGCAAATAAAGCAAATTACAAAACCATAGTGGACTCCATCAAAAATCCAGGTAAAGAGAACATAATTAAAATGTAAAAAAAAAAGAAAAAAAAGCAGTTGAATCTTTGAATCTATGTGAATTCTTGAGAATTATGTTCTAGAGCAGAAAACAGTTAATTCTGATAACCTCTACATTGAAAATCTCTGTAGCTTGAACACATTATTTTGGCATTTCTTTGGTTGGGCCAGCAAAAAAGTGTGTGTTTTTCTGTTTGACAAACTGAAGCATAACAAGCCATAAAAAAGAGAACAATAGCAGTGGGATTAGTTATGCAGGTCACAGAAATAGCTTCACACGTACACCAGACTCATACCAAAGTAGTATCTGTTCCGTATGTTGTCTGGGAGCTCCTCTCTGCACTTGTCTGCTTTTTTTTTTCTTTCTTTCCTCTTCAATGCTGCCCGACTGCCCTTGCCCCAGTTGCCTTCCCCCTTCCTCTTCAGGCAGGTGCTTGGTGGGCAGAGCAGCAACATCAGCTATGGAATAGAAGAAAGAAAAGAATGTGCGGTCTGCATTTCAATTGCTTTATTATGTTTCGAATGAAAGAGAACACTGGGATACCAAGAGGCTGTTAATGCCTCTTGTAAATTTATTTTGTATTTCGAGTATCTTTGCTTACCATTTTACACACGGAGATTAAATTGTTCTTGGTGAGATTTTATTTTATTTAAGGTATGGCTATTGGTGCTTAGTCATGTCTAGCTCTGTAGCCATCCAAAGGGTTATGAGGTATGGAGCCATATCCAGCCATTCTAATGATTGCATATGGCATGTGGACTTTTCCTTTTCTCCTGTTGCCTTTTGCCAAGGGATTTCTTTGAATGGTATTAATGTATATTTTTATTTTTAGCCTGAAAGGCTTATTTGATCCTCATCAAGAAAATGCTTCCCACCCCTGCCATAATCTAGCAGTCATAGATTTTTTTTTATATCAAAAAACCCTCAAACAATTGTGTTGAAAATAATTTGAAGAGTATTAGGACTGTTTTTTAAAGTTTAATGATATTAATTTCTATTTGTATGAGCATTGTTGACAGAGATATAAGAAACGCAGCATCTAACAAATGTGCGTATTTCTCCCCTAGAAAGAAAAATAGTGCCTTCATTTTCTCAGTCTACAGTGCCTTCCTTACCAGCTTCTCTCACAACTGTGGAGAGCAAACCTTCAGTTCCACAAAGCCCTCCGTCCAGCCTGGTCAAACCTTCCCTAGAGGTGAGGCTGTATCCACAGCCTTATTTCCAGGCCAGAACGCAGCAACAAGTACCACAGCTGAAAAAAATTGAGCCACCTCTTCAGTCGCCAGTTAGGCTAATGCCAAAGGTTGTAAGTACTGTTGTTGTGAGCCTTGTTCTCCGCTGTTTCCGTTTGCTTCTGACAGAAAGCTTTCATGGTTGCTAAGTGCACGCAATGTGGAGGCACAGCAAAGGGAGACACTTGAGGGTTGTAATTAAACTGAGCAGTAACAAATGCATGAGAGTATTTAGAATCATAGAATCAACAAGGTTGGGAAAGAGCTGCAAGATCATTCAGTCCAACTGTCCACCTATCATCAATATTGCCCACTAAACCATGTCCCTCAGTACAACATCTAAACGTTCCTTGAACACCTCCAGGAATGGTGACTCTGCCACCTCCCTGGACAGCTCGTTCCAGTGCCTGACCACTATTGGAGATGAAGCATTTCCTAACATCCAACCTGAATCTCCCCTGGCTCAACTTGAGGCCATTTCTTCTAGTCCTGTGTTTGTAACCTAGAGGCTTACTCACAGTAGCCATATAGTGTTTTAGAACATACCGTAACAGAGCCTTTCTTGCTGTTTGGTAATGCCTTTTGATTCACTGGTTATTTGCTTTCTTGGGTCTTGTTTGCTTTCAAGAACTCAAACTTCTGGTGGACAGAGAAGAGCATGATAAAGTAATCATAAATAATTTGTAAAATGTTACGAACTTTCAGACAGTTTATTCCAGACCAGATTGTTTGCCACATACCTGTGCTTTCCTCTGACCAGGAAGATGAAGCACCGCCCAGACCTCCTCTTCCTCAGTTATACAGTCCTGAAGATCAACCACCAGCTGTTCCACCGCTCCCAAGAGAAGCCACTGTCATCAGACACACATCAGTGCGAGGCCTGAAACGTCAGTCAGATGAAAGAAAGAGAGACAGAGAACTAGGACAGTATGTAAATGGAGATTATAGGGTGAGCACTCAGACCATCTGTGCTTTAAGGAACGTGTGAACCAATAACAGGCAATAGTGTCTGAAATATGTATACTGCTAGATCTTGTAATGAGAGGGGAGAGAGAGAGAATGGAAGAGATCTGTATGTTATAGTAATGTTACTATATTATTATTTCAGTAATCCAGAAACAAAATTGCTGGGATTTGTTTTAAGACTTAAGACTTGCTGTCTGTGGTGCCATTTGAACCAATAAATGTCTTTCCACACAGGTAGAACTGCGCTCATATGTGAGTGAACCAGAACTAGCAATGATAGGTGGTGACCTCAGCCAACCTTCCAGTGGTTTCGTAACTGTTGATAGTGGATACCAGACATTGCCTACTCGTGGTAAGCCAGGAATTAACATAGTTGATTTTTAACAGAACTTTTTGTATAGGAGCTTCTCTCCTAGGATTTGCTGGAGGTGATCTTTATCTTGAGGTTGTTATTTTTAGGTTAACTGTACAGTGCTGTGAAGTTCTAGAGAATCTGTGATTTTAATGGTGCTATTATGGATTACCACCCTTTGGCGAAGGAGCTTCATATGCAATTTTTAAAAACAAAGAAATCAAAAGTAGAGCAAAAAAATGAATTTAGCAGTTAGAATATCTCCTGTTTTCAGAATTGCTTTTCCTTATTATTTCTGTATTGTATTTACAACTCAAGTGAATTTTTTTTAAAATACATGTATTGTCTGTGCAAGCCAATGAAATGGAAGTGATAAAGAATAAAAATGCCTCCAAACACTACATGTGGCTTGTCACTAGGATCTCATTGTGCTAAAGTCTTTTCACCATTTAACAGATGAACTTAGAGAGGATATTTGGGGAAAAGTAGTTTGGTTTTTATCCTTCTAACTCTAAGCATTGCTAAGGTTTGATTTTCTTCATAGATACGATTATTTGTAAAGCATATATGTTGTTGTACAGCTCAGTTCACCCCATGCTTCATTTAAGATATGTTTAAAATATCGTAGATTTTTGTGTTTTGATCATTGGTGACCTGAAACATATCAGTTGTGGCTGAAATGAAATTTCCTGCCTCTCATGGCCTTCTGAACTGAGGGGAAAAAAAAAAAAAAAAAAAAAAAAAAAAAAAAAAAAAAAAAAAAAAAAAAAAGAACTAAAATAATGAGAATATCATAAGGAAAAAAATATCTGGCACATCTTCCTTTTGGCCTTTGGTTTTAAAGCATTTTCTTTTTCCTTATAAAGGCTTGTCTGGATCAACTTCCAGATTGCACCAGTCATCTACCATTTCATCATATGCAACTCTTCGAAGAGATAGGTCCAAGGTAAGTTTTAAAAGAACATCTGAAGACTGGCTGCTGTCTTGATCTTCCAGACTTTCCCTAAATCTAGAGTATATGTTGCATAGCAGGTGATGGGATTCTAATGCCATGGGAGAGGACCCATCTCCAATGATCTAATACTGTTTATTTTCTAATTCTCTTAAACGAATCAGGAAGTAGAAAGACAACTTACTACATTTCTAATAGATTTATAAAAACAAAGTTTGGAACCAAAATCACCTGTACTAATAGATATTATAATGTTGAAATACTCAAATTAATACCAAGCGATAGAGCAAAATCATCTTAACTTAGAAATAAGGTGGGCAAAAGGTGCTGCTTATTTGTGTGCTCCTTATAAACTATTAATTCCAACACATTTTTTGTGTGCCTTGTAACTTCTTCAGGAGAGACCAAAGAGTGCCTTGGAACGTTTATACTCTGGAGACCACCAAAGAGGCAAGATGAGCGCAGAGGAACAACTAGAAAGAATGAAACGACATCAGAAGGCATTAGTTCGTGAACGCAAGAGAACCCTTAGCCAAGGAGAAAGGCAGTCTGTTTCATCTCGGTCTTTCATCAGGCCCATTTCTGCAGACATAGGCTCAGTATGTTAGATATGCCTTAAAAGGACTAAACTAGAATATCTTTGGATTATTTTTTTTCCTAGCAAGCACTTTCACTTGAGTGTGTGTGATGCTTCTAGTATAATTAAATTAGTGTTATACGGTATAAAATGAGTTCAGAGAGTGCAAGTAACAGACGGTTGTTTTTTACTAGCAGTTACAGTATATGTAGCAGATTCGGCAGGTAAGTTGGTCAGAGGTCAGTGTGCTGAGTGGAGGTGAGACTCTGTTAGAGCGAATTCAGAGATGTGATTGTTTTTTACTAGAATTGTATTTAGAAAGTGTAAGAAACCTAGGATTTTCAAACTGCTTCATAATGGAATGGGCCTTTTAGAATGTTCTTACTCACCATGGTTGTTATTCTTTTAAATTCACAAATTAGGCTGCAAGATAGTTGTGATAATATCAGGCCGAGCAGGTTGTGTGGTTGGTTTTTCTTTTTTGTTTTTCTTTTTAAGGAGAAATGGATAATAAGCTTTGAAACCTAATCACACTTATTAGAAATTTAAGATCAAATTTGTTTCAGTTGCAGCAAGTCCTCCTTTAAAGCTCAACATGTAGAATATTCTAAGAAGGCTCAAATTTAAGCTGCTGAAGAAAAGAATTTTTGTTGTGTTCTGAGATTAAATGCTGTACAGAATCGAAGTTTGTAATGATACGTTTTGGATACTAACCAAAGCAATTCTAATTGGTGAAGCTACCCAGTTGCTCACTTGGTGCTAAACCAAGATTGTACTGTAATTGCACTTACGCTGTAGCCTTTTAATTTATTTTTCGTTTGGTCCACTAGAGCTTTAGAACGATCACCTTGTTTTACCTAATTCATTGCACAAGATCTCTTGCTTTTAGATTCGTCACTCATCATACCTAATGCCTCTTTTTGTTTGCTTGTTTTGTTTTTAATTTGCAGAATTTTGTAGTTATTTTAAAATTTCTAACTGGACTACTCAATTTTTACCAGGCTTAATTGCATTTAGTACATGTGTGTCAATTGCTGGCATTTAAACCACCCCTTATAATATTCAGCCTTTCATTCCCACCGCTCAGTAACACTATTTTACAGCCAGTTCTTTATATTTACTTTCCCAGTAAATATGAGTGCACAACTCGGAGACATCCATCTATTCTGTCTTCTGTTTTGCAATCACAAATTTATTAAAGGTAGTACGTAATACTTGGGAAATATGGAACTACAGTAGAACTATTATTTTCATATTTTAATTAGAGGAACTAAATCTGAGCTTCTGATGTTTCCGAAGTCTAACGTAACATACACAAGTTGAATTTAAACATTTTTGTGACACTCCTTATTAACATTTGTGACAAGTACTTTATCTATAGATTGGGTGCCATCTTGGTCTTTTTCTTGCTGTAAAGAATTAAAATTGAGTCTTTCAGCCCTAGCAGTGTTTTGCAGAGATCATCTCTTGTACCTACAGGGCTTCAAAACGCAAAAAGCATGTTCAATAGCACAATTACTTACAGCATTGCAATTATTTAGCAGCCAAAATGGCAAACAGTTAAATGTATAATTGAAATGCTGCTCAGTATGTAACATTTGCTTAAAACATGCATTGTATGTGTAACTCGAATTTTTAATCAGTCAGCTCGCAGGTGTAGAACGGCATTTGAAGTATGGATCACAGTACGTGAGCTCATTTGTTATATAAAATGCCTTTTTAATGTAAAAGTTGCAACATCAAAGCCAATAAAAATTCTGCTTTGTAATAATGGTTTGATGTTTTTCTTACCTACGTAACATATTTGAAGATGATACTGTGTATCTGAAGTATACTATGTCAATCAGGCCTGGTTCGAATATGAGTAGAATGAGAAGTTTGGAGTGTGAGAATGATAAAACATTTTTTTCTCTTTTGAATTCTGAAAAAAATCTTAATTTTTGAGATGAAATTGCCTTTTTAGGTATATTAACTTTCTAAATATACATGGAGGACATGTATCTTTTGAGTGAATATCGAGAGCTTGTGCATGAATAGGTTTCAAGTAGATTTAATAATGCAAGCAGCATCACGGAGGCTTAAGGGCTTCACAGAGAGTTCAAACTTCAACCAAAACAAGCCAAAGATATGTAACAGAAATATTAGACACTTATTAAATGTAATGGCATGTTCTCCTACTGGTAGCCTTAAAAACTTCAGGAGATCATCTTGTTGTTTTTTGTCCCTTTTCTTCCCCACTGCTTTTAATACATTTCAAGTCTGTATGGTAAAGTTGCTGATACCTGCTGGATGGGATGATGCTGCAACAAAGCTTAATTTTTTGACGTTTATGAACAAATGCATTGTTAGGGTTCTTAAGCTTGAGTTTATATGGAGCTGTATTGCATGTAGCTGTGAAGGAGCTGCTAAGCAATAATCTGGGAACTCTTAAAATTATGCTGTTTTATTTAACTATGCTCTGATTGTATTATTGCTAAATATTTATCTTGTTAGGAGAACGTGTAAGATTTTTAATTTTTGCAGGTAGCTAGGTTAATAGAGTGTAAAGTAGCCCAGAAGTCATTAAAATTACTGGTTGAATTTGAGACAAGTTAATGCTAGTACTAAAAATACCAACTTTAATCACTAAGTCTTTTTTCTAGGAAGGCACATAGAGTTAACAAGCAGTGATTCTCAGCCTGCAGTATTAATGTCCTTTCTGTGTACTGATTTGCAGTAGCACAGCACTGCCTGGTCAGAGTGCCTAGGACAAGACCAGCACTCTGCAGGCTTGCTTGTACTGACATCTGTACTTCTGTGGATGTTTGTGCTGTGCATATGTGAAATTGTGATTAATATACGTGATAGAGTTTAATACAGCTGCACACTGTGTATAAAATTAAACAGTACTCTGAAATCCATGCAGCATAGCTAGAAATAAAATCTCTCAGCTAGGAGTTGCAAGAAATACAGCAGCATTTTCTTTTTTTTCTATCAGTTAAGGTGTTTGCTCTGTGGATTCTCTCAGCAAAATAGCCTTTGCAGACACAGTTATGTACATTGCTGAATGTTGAATTTGTCAGTATGGTTGAACGCTATTAATTGTTTTGTATCTATTACCAGTGGAAGCGAGAGCAAGAATTTGATTTGCAGCTACTTGAGAGGGCAATTCGTGGAGAAGACAAGGATGAAAATGAATGGTTAAAAGTTCAGCCGGTAGCAGTAGCAGTGACAGAGACAGACCTGGAGCCTCAAGACTATGATTTAGACATCAGCAGAGAGGTAACACTGATAATTTTGCTTCCTACTGTATTCCCCCTGATATAAACCTTAAGTTTTATGTAGTTAATTTTCATCTTTTATTTTAAAAGCGAGCTGGAAGTTCAAAGTGAAAGGAGTCTTCTGGGTATTGAAATGAAAGCATACTTCTGGCCTGGCTCTTAGGGTGTCTGTAAGGTTTCTGTTCATATGGTGCTCTAGAGAGAAAAAATGGAAAGGTTGGCTCTACCTTGTGAAATACATAGGCTTTATAGGGAAAAGTGGTAGTCAGGCAATGTTATATGAGAATTAGGAAAAAAAAAAAAAAGAGATGACAACATAAAGAGTATTTAAAATAAGAAACTGCTAAGAGGTAAAAGTTAGTTCCACAGGGCTACCTTACTCTTCGTTTTGATGTGGCAGAAAAGGTTCTGCTGGCTTCTCGTGTGACTTGTTCCCGAGGCAAGATTTGTTTCCAGCTCTGGTACCTGAGTGCAGTATTTGTTTGAAATGCGATTGAGCCATCTAGTGGAAAGGAGAGAGTATAGCGAGTGGAAGGCAGAGGTACGTGCTGCGTGAAATGCCACAGCGGAGGGAAAGTCAATGAAATTGCTAACAGTAGGAAGCATTTTGACTAAACAGGCCATCCCTGTTTAATATCTTTATTGATAATCTGGATGAGGGGATGGAGTGCACCTTTGGTAAGTTTGCAGACAACATCGAACTGGGGGAACTGCTGATCTACCTTAGGGTAGGAAGGCCCTGCAGAGGGATCTGGACAGACTGGTTGCTGAGCTGAGGACAATTGTATGAGCTTCCACAAGACCCGGTGCTGAGTCCTGCACTTTGGTCACAACAACCCCATGAATCAGTACAGGCTTGGGGCAGAGTGGCTGGAAAGCTGTATGGAGGAGAAGAATCTGGGTGTGTTAGATGACTGTTGACTGAATGTGAGCCAGCATATGTTTTCTTTGAGACCTCCAGGGCTTCTTGAATCACTTGCTAGTCCAAACTAGCACTTTCAGACTGGGACAAGAAGCATTTATGCATAAAGACATTTCTGTCATATCTCAGTGTGACTGAAGCAGGTCTGAAGGTCTGGGTTTAAAGCTTCTTTTTCCAGTTCCTCAGGTTTTCTTTTTTCATTTCATTTATCCATCCTCTTCACCTGGCCAGTTCTGTACCTCATAAGGCTATACTTTCTATGGCTGATAAATCCTCTGTTTGCATGATAACTGTTGTTTTGGACATGGCAGGATGAGCTGTTCTCAGTTAGCTGTACTATAAATGTACACATTGCTCCGTAGGGGAGCTGGATTTGAAGGTAAGGAAATGTACAAAAAATCCTTATTTTTCAGAAAGCATTGGCCTAGGGTTTTTTTGAAAGGGACTGTAAAAACTTGAGGTTATGATTTTAGTTTTAAGTTATGAATGACAATTACTTACTGAGTGCTTTGGCACTTTGTGCATTGCCTATGTATTACTGGTCTTCATCACTGAAGGCAAGGTTGGATCCAGCTGTGGGAGAAAAGTTCCCTTTCTCTCACTTATTTATTCATGTTTGCTATTTATGCTTTTTAAAAGCAGTCTATGCTTTGGCTTTCAGTGTCCATTTGTAAACTGTATGTTCGTTAGGTAGTTTAGATATTTTCTGTGAAGCAAAATGTCTGCAAGGAAACTGATCCTAACACCAAAAATCATTGCTAGCTTTTGCGCAATCAATTTTAATAATTAAAATTTTCAACCTACATAGTTGTGTATTGAATGTGTTGTTAATTGCACTGTGTTAGTGTATTTGTGGGTCAGTTCCCTGGACAACTTTTGAACACCTAACGTTTCAGATTCTGCAGTCCAGGAATTTCCAAAGGTGTTTATAAATTGGTGGTGTTTTTTCTTTTTTTTTCCTGCTGCTCACAGAGGAAGATTATGTCTCAGAAGAGTGGTACCTAAATTAAAACTTTAGGCGACACCTCTCACAGGAAATCCTGGAGTGACATAAATACCTTCCAGTGTTCCTTTAGAATTTCTGGTTGCCTTATCACTCCTGTATATGGTTTCTTCTTCCTTTTGCAACAGCTACAAGCAGTGTCCTACTTTGGGCTCTAAAGCTGAGCTGAAGAAGGGCTCCCTATTGATTCAGATTTCTTCTGTAATCCTTCTTAATATTTGTTTGATCTATCTTCTAAAAGAAGGGAAAAAGACTGTTAAAAGGGCATCAGCTCATGTCCAGAGGGAATGTTTAGAATCAGGTACATGTATTGACAGTGCAAACCTGTGCTTTGGTGCTTTTACTGTGTTCTCGCATTAAGGAGATTAAATCTCAAAGTGTCTAAGTCTGGGCTGATAAAACTCAATGCTTGTTTTTGTTCCACAGTTGTCAAAACCTGAGAAGGTTGCAATTCCAGAACGTTATGTTGAATTGGAGCCAGAAGAACCTCTTTCTACAGAAGAACTGGCAGCAAGGCAGCGTAAAGCAGAGAAGATAAAGAATATTCTTACTAAATCAAGGTTGGTTATTTTTGATCTTACATAGAGGTTGATGTTAAACACTGGAATCTAACTTCATACAACAGTCTATTTCCTGTACAATTTAATTATGTGAGGAGGGTGGCTTTTAGGAAATGCACACAGAATGTATGTATTGTACTTAGCATACTTAAAGCTCCTTTTTAAAGCCAAGTACCAGAGATTCCAGTTATGGCAAATTTTGCATATGTCCATTTTCTTGTTTGGAGCACCCTAAAATAGTCACGAGTTATTACTAAATGATCTGTAGGTGAGAGTGGGGAGGAGGCAAAGGCACAGATCTAGCCAAAAGCAGGATAGAATTTGGCTGCTTAAGGCTAATGTAGAGGCAGCTGAAACATGCATTTTCATGAATGTGGTTACCTCAAGTACCTGTAGTCTCCTAGAAAGAATGTAAATGAGTCTGAACGTGAGGGACACCACTTCCTCTGGGCAGTAACAAGAAAGATTATTAACAGGGTCAACGAAATAACATTTTTATGGTGCTTTCCTGTAAATAACTTGTTTACTACAAAAGACTTTCAGGTGTACTTAAGGCTAAGCAGAAATTGTAACTGAATATGTTAATGACTGCATTACTTGTCTTTGTTTGCCATAGTCAGTTAAATACAATATCTAACACTACTTCAAAGAACTTCAGTGAAATATAGAGCTTGACATATGAGATCCAAAAACTACTTTATGAATTGAAGCTTTTTCTTTTCTGCACAGTGGGCTGCTCTTTATGTTTGTAAATGTTAATGTTGTTTTGCACTTTCCTGCTAGTATGCACAATCTACAGCCTACTGTTGCCCAGGACAAGCACAACTCAGTTGATTTAGATTCACAGCTCCAAGAGCAGGAACGCATCATTACCATATCATACGCTTTGGCTTCTGAAGCCTCTCAGAGGAGCAAGGAGGTAGCAGGTAATACTTAGTTATTTACAAACTAACAGCTATTTCCTACCCGCTTATAAAGTTGTGTGTGGTTGTTGCTGAACTCCTGGCCTAAGAGAAGTTTTTAGCAATTCATATTAAAAATATTCATATTCACAATAGGAGTGTGGTGTCTATAGATAACATGAAGAGAAGTTATGGTTTGTGGTGAGCATTTGACGTTCAATGGGAGAATCTACTACAATCAGAAAGTTTGGAACTTGAAAACTCACTCTACTAATAGCACTGAAAATGTAATAGTTTCAATGAATTCCCTATAATTACATGAAATGAGCTATTTGTGTACTCATTTTTAAAAAGCAAATTGGTCCCTTATTTTTTTTTAAACGGATTTTTATATATACATATCTATATAAACCCTTCTTTAAAATATGTATATTTTTAAATGAGAGATGCCCTGGTTTCTGTGATTGAAAGTATAGTAGAATCACTTGCAGCTTGAGATTTATGACAGTAGGCTAAAAGTCTTAAAATTGTTATTGGTGTATTTCTGTTTGGTGATCAAGATTAGGGACCAGAGCAAGACAAGCATGCGTGAATTCTGCTTGATGTCTGGAGATTACTAGACCCTTTGCAATATGTTACTAAAGATGATAATTTCACTCTCGATTGCTTTATAGTTGAAATAAATAAAAAGTGTCAACAGATTTGTATGGCACGGTAATGAATGTAGCAGCTTTTCTAGCCAGTACCTGAGCAGCCATTTATAACTGGCACTGCTCACTGTTCCAATGGAGAATAGAAATAATGGAATCTTAACTATGATGGAGAAAAGTGCGCACATTTCTCATCTGAAGCTGTCAGTTTAAATGTATGACACTTGCCACAAAAGGCCTCAAGACCTTCCCAGTAAAGACAGATTATTCTAATATCCAGATACGTAACGTGCATCTGTAATAACAGACTGTGGATTGGATATGGCTGTACACTCACAGATTCAGTGGCAACTAAACCGAAGGGGAATGCAATTTTCAGGGGAAGGGATACATTTTCAAGCTACAAAACTTGAGGGTGAGGAGAGTTTTAGTGGGTGATTTAACAAACTTGAAGGAATAAAAGTGGTTCACTGGGGAGGGTAGACAACATAAACAGAATTGTAAGGTCCTGGGAGCATTTCAGGAATAGCTTTTCAGACCCTCAGTCTTCTCTGCAGGAATTCTGGTCCCAGTTCTAATAACCAGGCCCTTAGTACTGTAACACTGACTAGCATGCTTTAGTTATGGAGTGGGACTTGGGTGTTTCAGAAGGTATGAACCAACACAGCGTTTTGCCATATGAGTTCTAGCTTCTTTTGGGAAAAGCTA
>JAOWBP010037468.1:0-21162 GCA_028571105.1 Tragopan temminckii
CAAAAAAAGACAAAAATAAATAAAGAAATAGCAAAAAAGAAACCACCAAACCCACCCACCAAAAAACTATCAGAATTGAGTTCATACTGTCTTGAAAGAAATCACACATGGAATGACAATATATACATAGACATACGAGAAGTTGTTGGAAAAAAATCACCACTGCCAGAATATCATCTTCAAATGTTTCTATGCAACCTAGGAGACAAAGGAAATGCCATGAGGTTTTTTTTCCATCATTATTCTGAAATAGAAAACAATGAAAAAATAACCATAACAAACAAAACCCTTGTATTGAATAAGGTTAAGTTTTCAGTCAAAGTGCTGTAATCAGAAATCAGCAAGGAAAAAAAGTCTAGCTAGAAGAGCTGTGTTGTGAAGAAGATATTTTGTTAGCAATTTTTTTAGGGTGGGTTTATACTCGTGTGCATTTGCAAGTTGGAGTATAGAATTGAAATGTGCAGCATCAGAAAATAGCAATTCTTTCTTATCTACATTGTAGTTGTGTTGAGACTCTGAATCAGAGACTCTGAATTGCAAATCTGAAGTTTAAGGCTACTTCTTGTCCTGAAGAATTTTGACATATGAGATTAGATTAAAGATTAGATAAAACATTATACAAAGATTAGATAAAAGGCATGCTCTTGTATTAAATTTTTCCAGCTTCAGAAAGGGATTTTGAATACTTTACATGTATACTTAAACCAACACAGCTAAAGAAATGTACAGGATCTCTTTTTCTTTTTTTCCTCAGAACACTTAGAGGCTACATCTGTACAGAGTCTCAAACATAAATGTATGCTATAAACTGCATTTCTTTAAGGAACATCAACAAGTGAGTATCAAACTGCTTCCCATTGACCCTCAAAGTCTCTAAGTTTCATCTGCAGCTAAAAATGACTGCCTGTTTCCTTGACAGAGACATTTCTTGTTTGCATGAGGCAAATAAGAGGCTTTTAGTCTCTTAGTGTTTAGGTGACTCTAGGGAGGACAAGTGATGTTCTGCATCAATAACCCTTCACATTAAATATCTATCAAGTGTGGTACACTGTACCTGAGGTACAAATATTCTTTAGTTTTCCTGTCCTTGACTCTAGTCTCAAGGTTATTCACCTGGTTCTCTTCTCATCTTTGCTCAGATGTAGCCATTGTGGTTGACATTTTCATAGTTACGGTTCTGTAATACGGTATTCACAGATGTGTGTAAGGGGAGGTTGCTCAATTCATCTTGTCCACTGATAATAGGCTGATGTTTGATGTCTGTGTCCTGCTTACATTGGAGGCATGTTATAAATGAGAGGACTCTGCTCTTACATAGGGATTATTTTTATTTTATCTATTTATTTATTTTAATTAAGCCATTGGTAATGCTGTATTACTCAGCAGTGCAAAGTGGAAGCATGACTTCAATCTACTAACCTCAGTTAGGTAACTTGAGAGTAGGTGGGTAAAGTTCAAAAAGCAGCATGCTCCAGTGCATAGTTGAAGGGCTAATAAAGAACAGAGAAAGTCCATGATAATTCTGAAGTTCTTCCTATTGCCATTGCTGGAACATCCTTATGGTTTCCCTTGGAGGACTTCAGAGTTTAAAGAGTGGGGAAAATAAAACAGGTCAGTCACCAAGGTACTTTGGGAAGCCTCACATCAGGACGAACTGTGCAAAGCCTCTACTTCTAAGAGTGCTTCTGAAGGCTCTTTAGAATTTGAGGAAGAAGCCAGATGCTTTCCTGAATTTGTACAAATGATACAGTATGTCTTTTTATTAAAATAACTGCATTCTACTCAGACTTCATTTTAAGAAGAGGGCTTGCCACCCTGTTCATATGATAGCTTATGTAAAGTCTTCCTTCTGCCTGCCATGATGCTACCATTTTCCTGGTTATCTATGCTTTCTGTCTTGAAACTATATTTGATTTTAGTTCTCTGCCCATAAAAATTGACTTTGTTCTGTTTCTGTATACAAAGTCTAATGATTAAGTACTAGTACTACCACAGCAAATCACAATATTTAGGCACTCATATTAGTAAAACACTAAAAGAATAAATTAAAGGAAAATTTGTTTTTAATGCACAACACTTTATGTAAAATAATAATTATTGATTATGACTACAACACTTTTGATGTGATCCACATTCATGGAAATATTTTCTCTTGTATCCATTAGGTTATTAGAAAAAATCCTAGTAAACAGAGCAGAGCCAAAATCTCACTCAACTCAGTAAAAAAAGGAAATGTATAGGAAGTGGGAGAAACAGCATTGAAATGCTGAGGTGTTTTCCCTTAAGTTTTGTAATCAGGATTTACTCATACGTGGTTGAACTGAAATATTGATGCAAGGAGCAATTTTGCTTTAGCTCATTTAATGGGTACTGATGCCCATCATTTAAAATTCCAAGGGGGAATTTGTTGCTACAGAAGGAGCCTATTCAAATAGACAAAATGTAAAAGGTTATGACCCAGGAAGTAGTAATAGGTAGTGTCATATGTTCTGAAATATGCAAAATTATTAAAATTACAGAAGGAAAACATTCAAGGTAATGACATACTATCTATGAGTCAAAGATAAAACTAGGATGCTGGTTCATTGGCCATATTCACTCCCTTCTAAAACAAAGGATATATTGTTTACACATTCCAGTAATAACAATGCCTTAAATTAACATTCAGATGACTTAAGATTCTTTATATCTTTAATTTATTACTTATACATTCCTCAATGCCTTGTTACTTACTTCATTATAAATAATTAGGCAAGCAACACTAATGAAGAGTTAAGTAAATTGATTATGTGTAGAACAATTTCATTTTGTTGGATGAAAAATGATTCATAAGGAAAAAAGTGATTAATTGGTCGGCTATGAGCTTTGTGATGTTAGTCATATTGCTCCTAAACAAGCTGAAGAGCACATTTCGTGGAACACAGATGAGTGAATATCTTTCTTCTATTGTATTCAAGCCTGCTGTATCATTTGTAATTTAGATGCCATTTCTACTACATGTTTTGACTTGGCATTGGTTTCCAGTTACTTGCACAAATATGAAGTAATTCTTACTAGTTATTTGGAAAATTTGATTTATTCTTTTTTTTTTTTTAACAAGTGACTGAAAATCCCCTTCTTTGAAGACTGGTGCAAATATTCTGTGTAATTTCTGGTTAGTATATATATATTTTACTAAGAATCAAAGGATTCTTTTCCAGAAATTGTTGTATTGAATCAAAATTGCCTTTGTTCTACAATTACACATCAGGTGCCACCCAATCTTTTATTCAGGAAAACATGTTATTTTACACACATCCACAGAATTCACCTGTACACTTGCCTGAGAATATCACTTCAGCTGAAGAAGAATTTGAAGTTTTTTTGAGTCAAACTTCAAGACGAGTGAAAGGTGTATATAGAAAATGGCTTCAGTGGCAAACTGTATGCATTCATCTAATCTATTCTCTGGGGAGATACCTAAAAAGTTAAATATATACCCAATTAAAAAAAAGGGGGGGGGACAATTCTATAATACTTTTATTATATTAAAATAAATATATTTTGTGTGCTTATTCAACCCTAAGGCTGTGGCCTTGAATCTTTGTTCTCCATTCAAAATTATCACAAACAAGGATGCTGAGACAACAGCACTAATTTACCTTATCAAAATTCCAGCTGTATTACAGAACATCATGAAGTTCAAGACCTTGTGGTGCTGGATAAGATGCAGTCACATATAGAAAATAATAATCTCTCCACCTAAAATCTTGCATTCTAATTAGCAGAAGCTCTGAGAAAGAAGGATGGCAAGAAAAGGATAGAAGAGAACAATACATGTAAAGATGATCTGGTGGGCAGCTGAGGGGTTCTGAATCATTTCACGGACTGTGGGGATGTTTTGCAGTTGGCTGATAATAATAAGTATTACAGCATAACAAACTGAAGAAACAATCCTGAGATAATCTGAAGAAAGAAGAGCTCACTGGTGAAGGAGGGTTATCCGTGATGTGCAAAGGAGTAATTTGTAATGTTAATGTTTCCATGAAAAAATGCTGCGCTAAATAAGCTACTGATTGAAAAATAATAACAGGTAGCAATGAATCCTGAGACTAAGTGCACTGAAAATGTAAGCAGCTCTTAACAGATGTATGCCTTTTGCAAGTGACCTGGAAGATAGTTATTGTGGTAAGAATAGTTGGGGAGCATCAACCCACTTGTAAAAATGTCTTTCTAGTTAGGCAAATTACAGTTAAACTCCATTCCATCATCTTTTTCAAACAGAGAATTTCACAGCAGATGTTCATGGTCTGTAGTTTTGGCAGTCAACATCATAAGAGTACAGATCACTTCCATACCAATCCATCTGTTGAGCTAAGAATACACACTTCCAGTGGGGCACTGCCTCTGCCACAAACAGCTTCAGGAAATTTCAGACTTTATTTTAAGCCTAACTTAAATCAGGGTGTAGGTCAGACCTCAGACCTCACTTGAAGAAGTGGTGAAAAGAATAAAAACATCTTATGCTTCATACTTGTGTGGTTTCATGATAGCTCGCCTGCCACTAAAGATGTTGATAAACATTTTTTGTACTGAAGAGTTACGTGATTATTGTGTTCAGCCTTGGAAGCAAGAGGCCAACACATATGTGAGAAATGAGTGAAGTAGAAACCTTCTTGCTAATTATTCTGCTGACTTAATTGGTCAGGCAATGAAGCAGCAGAAGTTGCTTTAACGATGCTGTCAGTGGCTAAGAAAGGCATTGTGGTCCTCTCTTAATGAGATGAACACAAATTCTTTGTCTTGTCCATTGAGAACTGATTCAACCAGAAAGAAAGGTGATTATCACGAAGAAACAGTATGCCTGGAACCCATTCTTCCAGAACAATCCAAAATCAGACAAGACTGTCATTTTGAGCTTCCTGAATTTTTAGAAATTTTGAGCTTCCAGGAATTTTTAGAAATAGAAGAACAGTCCAAATTGCAATAAGGACAATTCTATTTTCAATTTTTTTGTATTAAACTTGTAGAGTCTTCAGTTCATGTTCTAGTATTTATTTATGGTAAAATGCTGTCCCAAATATTCAAAAATAGTATGTTGGATGTTAAGGATGAATTATTTATGGCCTTTATTTTGGATTGTTCCAAGAAGTATTTATATTATCATTTTTCTGTGCTTGACACGATTTCATGAAAGTATTTGACAGACACATTCAACATAAATTTAATCTAATATTTTAACATCTTCATACATGTTATACTTGAAATACTCCCATTGACTTCAGTGGGAGCAATGAAATTCTGTGTCTTGAGGAAATCTCAGCCTCAGAAGCATATTCATTCATGTTACACTCCTAAACTTCCAGTGACTTATTAAATGCAAAAAAAAAGCCTTCTCTGAGGCTTTTTCGTATTTTAGACCCTCAGCATGTGCACATATGCTTATGGGGGTGAGCCAAATGATCTAACTTTTGGATATTTAGAAAAATCTTACTCTTGAGCTATGGAAGATTTTGAGATTTATTTTTCCTATTATTTAAGAAAAAAAAAATATGAAAAAGGAAAAGTAAATAGGAAATGAGTATTTCATGTGTTGTACTGTGTGAAAAGCATGTATGTTCCTAGAATTTTGTGTTGGAAGAATTCCACAAACCACTATGGAAACATTTATCAGTGACTTTATGCTGTTCCAGAGTCAAGCAAAGAGAAATGTCATTTAGCAGTGATGTTGTGCTTCTACTCACCAAATACTGTTTTGCTGTCAGCTATAGCTCAGCTTGGTTTTTTCCTTTATTTTCTGAAGAAGCCTGGACAAATTTTCTGTTGGGAACACATGAGTATAGGAAAGATTTTGCTTTTTTTAATTCAGCCCTTTTGGCGTTTCATAGAAACATGGACATGCATTGTTATGTGGTTTGGAGCACCTATCAACCTCTGACTATGATTCACAAGTGAAGCTTTTTTTCCTATCTATCTGCTCATCACTCAAAAGACAAGTCAGCCAAGATAAAGGTTCATCCACCAACATACTCCTTGGAAATGAGTCCTTTTGCCTGCTTCTGACAGATTTTTATCTTCTGTATACTTTTGATTCCTTTGCTGTTTTATAGGTGTTCTAGAACCGTGCGCCTGCTTACTCTCATACCACCTACTTTCTCAGTCATAGAAATGTAAAATAAAGTACAAGTTGAGTCATCCTTTCCCAGTGCCTTAAACAGCTGAAAGAATGCCTGACCCTTGGTTTTTGGTCTTTTCAGAAGAATGTGTGGATATTTGATGGAAAAGAAGTTTCCCTCTGAATGATTCACTGCTTCCTTCAGGTGTGGGAAAATCTGTTTCCAGCACCTCCAAACTGCTGAATCATATTCAGGCCAGGAATTCAAGTGAGTGTCTTTGCTCCCACATGACAATCCCCCATCAAACACTGGGCTGGATGGAGAGATACAAAGAGAGGTGAGTGAACCCAAGAAATGCTGAATACTCTAGGTCTCATGCTGCTGAAAAAAATACAACTTTCCAGCTTGTAGATGAAAGGCTCACAGCTGATGGTCTAAAGCTGCAACAGACTAAAGATTTTCCATTGTATTCCCTTGGTCATTGTACCTGTGGATGGCTTGATTCTTCTCAATGAGAATGATCCTAATTTTTCTCCCAAAGAAAGTTCTTTCATTTCTCCCCTTCTTGTTCTTCTCTTTTTCTCATTTTATCTTTCTACTTTTTCCACAAGAAACTCATGTTTCTTACACTTTTTTTCTGCATTTTTCTCCTTTATTTTTTTCAGTTTGGAAAATGTATGCTTAGATTCCCTGTTCCTGTCTTCCTTCATGTTATATCTCCCATAACGAACAAAAACACTAAGTAGTCTCTGCTTATTCCCCATATCCTTTTTTTCTCATGCTCACACTCTTGCCTTGCTGCTATCACTTCTCTCCAGATATTTGTGTCCACAGAACAACTTAAATGTTAAGGTTCAGAATAGAGAGCATTTAAAGACTTAGCACGCTCATATGCAAAGGCAGATCACAGATGGTGTAAGATGTCAGCAAAAGCGACTGGATGCTATAACTTGTTTAGTTGCCCTAGGAAAGTCATATCTCATTTTTGTTTCACTTTCAAAATGGCTCTAATGATATTTAATGTCTTTGCAATTTATGGATGGAAAGCTCTATGCACAATCTGGTTTATTGCTATTATTTTTGCAGCCTGATTTGGCTCTTTAACTGCTTCCAGTTAAATTCTTGAATATCTTGAGATCATACATACAAGTATATGCAGGATTTAAAAAAAAAAAGAGCAATTTATTATTATGAGACCTATCTTCCACAATATAAATCTAAAGGGTTAAAGAGAAACCTACTTTTTGGAAATCATGCATTTAAGTCATATAGTAAATATTCAGTTGTCAGCTGTGAAACCTGCTAGTTGGTCAGACAAGTCTGTATTCTGAGAATATTTTTTAAGTAGTTAGGAAACAATGAAATGCATACAGCATATTCAGAATAATAATGCCAACTGAATTCTTTCTGCTATAGTGGTAGGTTGTTTCCCCTTCTAATCCAATGAGATACAGAGCTGTACCCAAGAGGAATGACCTAGATACAGACTCCAACTGACAAACATTTTTTAAGAGTTGGTGATTGGCACTGAACTGCAGTGAAAAACTAAGGGTGTAATTCTTATGGGAAAGAGTTGATGCACTAAGCAATGTTTTCAATGTGCTGAAGGTTGGATGGTTTTTTAACAATTTTTACAGCAAAACCACTAAAAGCAGGCCAAGTATTGCTTAATTGGATTCTTCTTCTTTTCTTTCATTTGATTTGTCTTGACTTTCCCAAAAAACACCATTTGTACTCTTGATTTCAGGCCGGTTATTTGGAAGCATAGAGTGAGGTGCAAAAAAAAAAAAAGAAACGGGGTGAAATTTAGGCACCTCCATCAAGACCAAAATCCACAAACAAAAGTGCTGAACCACTTCAGAGGGTTTTTAGCCTCAGATTAACACATCTCTTCCCTTACATGTGAATCCTAGACAGGTCTCTCAAACTATAATTATTCCTAAATCAAGTAACGCAAGCTGCCTAACTTATGATGTGATCCCACAAATAATTCCAGGTTATCACAGCAGCACAGGCAACTCAAAGCTAGTGTCTAGCTAGCTGCCTACTGGCATTAGAGCATGAATAGAAAGAGAGAGAAAGGTGAGGATTCTGGCCCCTGATGCTCAGGATATGCTAATGTAGTGAGTCAGAATCCCTCTCAGTCTCATGGTTTAATGAATCTTGCATTCTTGAACGCATACCCTCAAAGAAGCTTCGTAAGGTGGCTTCTGCCTAGGTTATTCTACAGGAGTGGATTTGAGTCCCCTTTAACTGAAGACAAATTGGACCTACATTACACATACACACCAGGTGAGTGATCCAAGTAGTAGGTCACTAAACTCTAGGAATAGAGTCACCAGCTGTGATCAGTATCCCGTGCTACTTGACCCGTGGTAATATGGTTACCATAATGAAGGCCATTTTATAGGGCAAACATTCCTTGAGTCCAAGCTGGTCAGAAATCAGTCCTCTTTCCCCTCCTCATCAGCCCTGAAGGTCCTGAATGCCAGATAGACCTCTCTTCCCTGGTGGCATCAAGGTTCCTGGATGCCAGACCTACTCCTTCCCCCATTACCTACCCCAGAGAACTCAGGCACTCAGCCAGCTACGTTGTTGTAATGACACCATCACACAACAGGAAATCATATCAGCACACAGAGAACTGTCTGTAAAGTCAAGCAGCAGCAAACTCTAAGCAGGACTTAGACAAGAACTGCTGTAGACAGGAAAACCTCTGATTCCCTGGCGATCAGGGAAACCCCATTATCATCTGCTTCATCTGAGGACAGAGTGAGTGACTCATGATATTTTGTATGTTTCAATCATAGACTGTGATTTTACTGCAATCCACATATTAAGATACAACCCTATCTGCAGAGGGTTTCTAAAATACTATGCTATGCTGACCATAAAATTGTTTTGTGTTGGTTTGTTTTGTTTTAATTAAATCTTTATTTTTAATTACAGCTTAGTGTTGGCATCATTCTGCCTGGATCCCCAAAAGAACCTGTCCCACTAGCAGCAGGCAACATCATCATTATTGAATGTCTCCTGAAATGGGCATCATAAGGATCTCAACTCACAAAATTATTTTCATTCTCTGAGTCTGAGTCTCACAGAATCACTTCTTAAGACTGCAAACATGTATCCTTGACCAGGGCAGATTTTCTCAGAATTCCATCTGTTTGGATTTTTGCCTGAATTCACATTTGATTTTAGTTTTTAGATATCTTTCTCAACTCACTGCATGGTGTGCTTAGGTGTCTATTTTTTTATTTTATTTTCAGAATACACTCATCCTGGATTTGATATTCTGAAATGAAGACACTGCACGTCATCATGTCTAAATGCCTTTTATATTTGTTTCTTTAATCTGAACAACCGAGAATATAGCTTTAGACTAATTTGCTACAAACCTCTTAAAATCGAAATCCTAAATAGTTCATTAGATGCTGAGAGATTAGCACATCACACATTTCTCCAAAATGGCCTAATTAGCAGCTGTAATAGATGAGAAATGGAAAGAGCTGTCTGATCTCCTCCAGCCATCTAACCACGGTAGTGCGTGCCTTTGTTCTCCTGTCTTGTTAGTTCTGTTTAGAATGATTTTTTCAGTGATCAGTAAAGTCAGCAGGAATGAAGGCAGCTCAGCATCTTGAAAGATTGGGCTACTTGCTTGGATGCTTAAATGTGGCATGTACTCATGTGTGACCCAAATTGTAGCATGAAATCCAGTTAGCCACTCCTCTTCACTCCAACTTTTACTATTAGAATGAATGCAGAGCTTGACAGTGCTAATGAAGCTCCCTTTCGGACTATTAGCATGTTCAGGCAGTCAACCACCTGCCTTTATCAATGATAACGCAATAACACAGTCATTAACGCTTGTCATATAAATAATAAATACAATGATGAAGAAGACAACGAAAGCTACTTTATGAAAATTATCCACATAGAAGGAGCATGTATAATGTTACTTAAAGAAATTGAGTGACAAAATTAGCAGACCCATGACTACGTTTTTGAGCTTCCAGAGTCATCTAGATCACAACTGTCTGAACATAAATTGTCAGAACACACACCATATACTATGTAAATATACATATTAATTACTGTTAGTAGACTTAAATACATCTACCACTCAGTGTAAAATAATATTTATTCATTAAATGCCAGTGACAAGAAAGGATTATCTGAGCGACTTTTTTTTCCCTTAACTTCAATTACTTAGAATATCATCTAGGCCAAAATATTTTCTCCTCTGCAGAAAACACTACTTCATCTCTTCTAAGTTGAACTCTTTTGTCAGATAATCTTTGGAAGTACTTTATCTGCACTATATTTAAAAAAATATATCCGTAATTAGTAAAAATACTTTGTACATTGGAAAACGTAATTTGTCAGATTAGAGAAGGAGAAGGTAGATTTAATGTTCATTTCTGTTAACCTCCTCTTAAAAGACAGATTTCTGCTCCATATTGCCTTTACAATCAGTGGAAGCAAAGGAAAAAATGGCTCCGAATACCAATATATGGCACTCTCTTAAACACACAAGTGCTTGTATCTTTCTATTAAAAAACAACTCAATTTTGGATTGTTAAAATTAGTTAAAATGGTGTTATCACAAGGCTTTAGTTTTATGTTGAACACATGTGAATCAACATTTATTTATGCTAGAAATAAAAACTGAGCTCTCATTTTATTTTTCCCATGTTTTTACCAGACACTTTGTGCCATCCTGTATTCATTATTCAGTCTGTTTTAAATAAGTGTTGAATATTGATTAAGTTGATAATTTAACACATTCAATATTATCCTATCCAGAAATGAAGACTGTTTGCTTTGCCCATTGATTGCCACTTTAGATTAAAGTTAGTAAATATACTCGGGTAAATATTGAAACTTCTCCGTATTCATTTATGAAGATTTTGTTTTGGCATGGCAGTGCAATGATAGAAGCAGAATCATAGAATCGCCAAGTTCGGAAAAGACCTACAAGATCATCCAGTCCAACCATCTGCCGAGCATCAACAAATACCCCCAGGTCCATTTCCTCCGCACAGTCTTCCAGCCACTCTGCCCCAAGCCTGTAGCATTGTCTGGGGTTGCTATAGCCAAAGTGCAGGACCCAGCACTTGGTCTTGTTGTATATCATCCCATTGGCTTCAGCCCAGCAATCCAGACTGTCCATACCCCTCTGCAAGATGTTCATGTTCTCAGATGTAGGGCCTTATTCAGTAATTCACCCCATCTTTGTGTAGATATGCTCATTTTAAACCCAGGATTAAGTTCAATTGAACATATTTATTGGAACTTTTTTATTCACTGTCAGAAAGGTGACACTAGCTCTAGTAAGACTTTTGATCTGACTCAAGACAATTGTTTTTATATTTTCAAGTACTTTCCTGCATTAGGAACAGTCAAATGTATTTCATAAAGCTCATAAGGACCCACCATTTATGCTTTACAAGACATACTTAGCAAATACAAACAAATTAGTTCAGTGACAACTCTTCCTAGTGGAAACATTTCTATTAATTATTATCCTGATTTCAGCTGAGTTGATTTTTGTCATAGTGTCTGGTATGCTTTAGGAGAAAAACAATGTTGATAACACACCAGTGTTCTAGTTGTTGCTGAGCAGCGCTGCACAGAGCCAAGGACTTCTCATTTTCTCATGCTGCTCTGCCAGTGAGGTGCTGGGGGTACGCAAAGATTTGGGAAGAGACAGAGCCAGGACAGCTGACTCCAGCTGGCCAAAGGGATCACTGAGTCATTGAAATCATCAAATTAAGGTTGAAAAAGACCGCTAGGATGATTTAGTGCAACCATCAACTCATCACCACCGTGCCCATAACTATTTCTCTCAGTGCCACATCTACATGTTTCAGTGAACACTTGCATGGACAGTGACTCAACCATCTCCCTGGGCAGCCTGTTCCAATGCATTACCTCTCTTTCGGAGAATAATTTTTTCCTAATATCTCTGAACCTCCCCTGACGGAACTTAGAAGCATTCCCTCTCATCCTATCACTAGATAATGGAGGCTTCTTTTCAGAATGGGAGTTACTCCTTTCTCTTTGGAAGTTATTTTTGTCTGAGGGGAAGAAATCAGTGGTATTTTCTATGAAATGGGTATATGGGGTATCCCATATTGGGCACTGGCACCACATCGGACAGTGGATGGTGAGCAACTGTGCTGTGCAACACCTGCTTTGTAATCACTATTATTTTATTTTTTTTCTGACTTAGTAAATAGTTTCTATTTCAACCCACAAATTCTACTTTTTTTATTTCTGATTCTGACTCCTATTCCAGGGGAGTGAATGAATGACTGTGGTGCTGAGCTGCCACTGGGTTGAACTACAACAATATTTTCTTCTATTTTTTTTATTTCCTTATTATATTTACATTAAATATTGTACAAAATATTCGGTTTAAGAAAGATAAAATGATTAATCCTGTAAATCTGACATACCTCTCTGGTTACCTCTGCACCTTTTTCATTTTCTCTTGGTCTTGTGGAGTGCAGTTGCTGCAAAATACCACTTGTGTTTTATATGTAGGTAGAGACTGGATAACGATTACAGGAAGGCGGTTAGCCAAACCAAATGGTGAGAGCTAAATTGAACTGGATTCAGAAGTTGGAATGCAAATATTTTGATTTAAATTTTTATCAATCAAAGTAAAATATTTGGCATTAAAAGATTTTTAAATCATTTTCCTTACTCTAAAGTCATGAATCAAGATCAACAGCAGGCAACCCAGGTACAAATTGCTCAAATTCTGTGTTGGCTGTGGCACATACGTGGCTATTACAATGATCTGACATCTATCTCCACATCTTGAGTAGACACCACTACACCATTTAATATTAATTCCTCAGGAGTGACATCTCATGCACAGGGATTATGAGTCATTAAATCACCATTTGGGAACACTAGGCACCACTCTCCTCTGAAGGTGGTGTTCAGCATACTCAGTGAATCAGCCTTAAAATAATTATTTCCACTCTCCTAAATTATGCTTCTCCTACATCTGTAGAAAAGGCTCTTTTAACTAGAATATGATTTTAAAGATGGAAATGAGCCTGAGCAATGGAACTAGGATTAAGACCTGAACTTTGTCAAAGGGATGGTGGAATGGATCTAGTATCAACTGCTACTTTATGGCTGATGTGAGCTGCTCTGCTGGTACAAGTGGTTAGGAAAATCACCAGATGCAGCTCTCCAATGTCTCCTGCAGAAGGAAACCTACGGAACATGGAAATGGTTGGTGATTTGGGGTGTTTCAGCTATCCTCATTTGTTTTAGTGGCTTTCTGGGGCTCTGGACATCAGTGCACATCCCAGTGCCACTGAGTTATCCCTGATTGAGGACTGCTTCTAGACAGAGCTGTGCTTGTCCCTGAAGGAGGACGGTGTCTAGTTTCCAAACACAATCTACTTGTACCAAATACATTCTAAATAATTCAAAGCAAAGATTTAAAGACTATTTCTGTTAGGAATGACATGGTAGCAGGGTACCAGCTATCTGGAACAGTGGTGTGTAGTGCACTGCTTGAAATAGCTCATGAACTATTAATGATACACGTACTACAACTTATAAATTCAAATAGCCTCCACTTTGCAGCCAAAAACTCCTGCCAGACTGGCTCCTGGCCCATGACTATTTAAATTGTTTCCTATAAATGCAACACGATATTCTAAGCTGTGACAGAATTCCTTCAGATTTGGGGTTTTCACCATCACTATTAGGCACTATTTTCACCTAAAGTGAAAATATATGGTGAGAATGATTATAACGTTTTGTACTGGATCAGTGTCATATATATTTCAAGGAATTTCTATTTGAAAAAGCATTTTTGTTAAAAAATTATGTTTATATACAAACATACACTTGAAATGCATAAATATGCATTTGAAACTATTTATTGGCTGTTTACTTGTATTCATCATCCTGCACTGATTTCAGCAGAGCTTTGCTGCTTTATCCTACCCAAAGGCCTGGCCCATAGGCTGAAGGAATGTAAAACCAGCGACGTAGGTGAAGTTACAGGATGTAAGCAAAGACTGCTGTTGCCATGACAATGAACTTTGCCATGTTCTTCATGATGGAACTTAGACGGAATCTCAAAATATTTGTAAACATTGTTTGTATTGAAATTTTGAGCGATATCGAAGTCTTAGGGACACTGCTTCAGCACCATTTGATAACACGAACATAAAGGAAATGTGAAATTATAAATTGACATACTTAATGGCAAATGACTCTAAAGATGCTGAATCTACCAAAGCTATTTTTAATTTATTTAGTTATTTTTGGTCTTTATGAATTATTCATGCAGTATAATAACATAAAATTAAATTTAACAGAATAACTGTATTTCTCAGGTGATCTATCATTCCTTTGCTTTTATAGTGTGACTTTTTTATATTAATTAATCAGCTTAAAAATGGTTACCTGGCTGTCTGTGCATATTCTAAAGTCAAGGAAAGAGATAGATGGGATGAATGTTCTTCTGAAGACATTTCTCTTTTTTTCCAAATGACAGTACTGAAACCCCAAAGACCCAGACAGCTTAGACTAACTTTTGGTAGTGAAGGAAAGATACACCTGACTATAACATACAGTTTATATTCCATCTTCTCACTGCTATTTTGCTCTTCTGGTAGAACAACAGGAAGAATTCTTTTTTCAGTCAGTATAGAGGTGTTTAATTCTTCCTCTCCCACACGTAATTTACAGACAATTACTGTGTTGAGCTGAAACTTCCTCCACAGGAATGATATGGGACTTTAGCAGATGAAATTGATCAAGAATTAGACCACGCCTTTTGAAAAACTGTCCAAACCTGAGTTAAAGATGTTAAAATGACATACCTGACATATTTTGCTTGAAAGTATTGAGTTTCAATTTCTAGCTAAAGCTCTTGTCAAACTTCTGTTAGATTGGATGCTACTCTGTCATCAGCTTGTTTTCCCTTATGGATGTACCAAAGGCTGCTCAGCTTTTAGGCCTTATTTGTAAACTTAATCACTTCAGATCTTTTGGTCATTCATTACAGGATAAGTTTTCTGGTACTGTAGTATTTTTCATTGTTCAGATATGATTCCTTGTCAGAAAGTGAATATTTGCTCTGGATTGTATCCTAGTGTTAGTTCTAGAGATGATAGAATTTCCTCATTGGGTCATCCCTGTCGAGTACAACATTTTCGTCATTCATATTCAGCAGATTATCCACTATTTTCAGAGTTACTATTTTCCAAGATGCTTTTTTCTACCCTACATGGATGATATCTGGATTCTTGTCCTATTTCTATGTTAGGCCATTAAAAAATGGGTTTTTTCTGCATTCTCTTTTGCCAGCATTTCAGCATTTGTCCATGATCTATCCCCTGCTTTATGTGTCGTTTGTCTACATCTGTGCACCCACAGGCTTTATCTGTAGTAATTTCGTATTGACTCGTCAATAAAAATGATACATAGTACGAGGATAAAGCAAATCCTGGGAAAGCCAAACTAGGACATTACAGCTTAGTAGGTTCATTACTTACAATCTAAAATCTGACTTTCAGCTATTTCTATAATTTCAAATGTGTAATTTATAAAATAGAAGTGGCTGTTTGAATTATACAAAGTTCCCACATTGAAGTTGTATCAACTAACTTCTCTTTGCACCAGGTTAGTCATTCGTGGTACATGACTTCCAAGGTGGTCTTTAGTCATGGACCATTTGACTATTTCAAGCAAGTAGTCACCTGTAATGGCTGAATGTGAGGGGTGAATAGCTGGCCATGTGCTGGGTCACAGACACAAAGCTTTGTAGTCTTCCTTGCCTTTGCTTGGTGTGCTGTCCATGCAGTATAATTTGCTATGTGCACCCTGCTGCAAATCAAGTATAAGGTCTTTTTCAGTAGGGCATCAAAGTGACCTCAAGCAAATTTTGGGCTTTGTTGTAACATCAGTAGCTTCTTACTACTGACTAAACTCATACAAGTGGACTCTCGTATAACCTCTAAAGTGGTCACCTGGAGTAACTATGTTGAACTGTCTTTTGGATGCTGTGTTCACATTTAAAAGATCTCAAATCTCAGAGATTTTGAGGTTTGGATGCTGTTTTGGGCCTTATTGACTAATGCATACATTCCTATATAGTCAAAATCAAACCTGTTTTTACTGAATGAATAGGGGGAAAGAAGTCTTCAATTTTTAGAAAAGCTGACATCGGTTCACTATAAACTCTTTCTTTATTAGTGACATGATAAAGGATTAAAGGGCTACTGCTGTATGTTTCCCTCGACAGCTCTTGCCATATGAAAGATAATGGTGACACTGTTGTGCTGAAAAACGACTGGCTGTTACATGAAAATGTTAAAAGGAACACTCTGAGTAAGTTTGGTTTATTGCGAAAAGATCCACCTTTGAATAATAGTATAAATCCCTCATTATCCAGAAAAAGGAGGAACTTTGCCGCCTTCAGAGTCTTACATCTAAGCTCTGCGCTTAAAGTTCCACACCAGTGACTGACGACATTTATTTTGTCCTGTTTTAACGCATGCTTGCTTTCAGCAATGCTATCTGCCCATCAGAAGTCAAAGCCAACCCAGATGGCTCTAAAACAGATGGCTAATGTTTTAAGAAGCATGGGTCAGATCCAGCCATATAGCATGCCAACTTCAGAGAAGTGCTCTTCTTTCTTCTAGAGATTTTGAATTGCTGAATCATTATTTTTCTTTGCTTTGCCTTTGTCAGGCTGTGAAAGTTAGCCTGCATGAAAAAGCGAAAGAAGAAGGTGCTGTAGGAGGGAAAGCTCAACACGCTCTGCTCAAGGGAAAGAATGAATTTCTCTTATGATAAAAAGCCACAATTAAGTGGTTGCAAAACCAGAGATCTCAGAGTTATTTCAAATTTCTGTTTTGCTTTGAAATTTCAATCAGGCTCCTGAAATAATTCTATAAACAGATCTAGAGACAGCCATGATAGAGCAATCTATCAAAATTACAGCAACTTCCCTGCTAGGTGACCAGATATATGTCTCTTGCAGCTAGAGGAGACCAGTTCAAACCTGATTATGTCTAAATGCAGATTTGTTTGCAGCTGTATAACTTTGATAAAAGAAGATGAGCAGCTATTGCGGGACACAACTGTTACATAATGCAGTAATGACTCAGGGTAAAATTTTCTTTTGGAGGTCTAAAACACATCTTACACAGACTACAGCAGACAAACTCATTTTCTTACCCCAGATTTGTAGCATGATAAGTCTTGTAAGTCAGTGTTCATCACTGCTCTTCACCGTCTGCCTGTACTCTAAGGAGAGATAAAACATGAAAGAGAGCACCATAATATGAAGTATACATATGTTGTTCAGATGTTTCCACATACAGAATAGAACTAAAGAACAGGACTGGATCGATACAATCAGTAAGACTACTGCACATGACTGTATGTACATAATACAAGTAGAAATAATGTTTTTTAAGTACAGGTAAAGAAAGAGTCCACACAGTATTTTTCAGCAGTAAATCTCAACTCTAGTACTAACAAAGTCAGAGTCATTATCCCTATAATACAGATAGACAAAGAGACACGGGGAACTAAAGCAATCTATTCTTTCAAGATAGCGCCATAGAACAGTATTTAAAAAGGAAGCCAGCACCCTGAAGCCTTATTTCGGTGCTTGGTTTATAGGCCATAAAAGGTAATGACAGCAGTTTTTTACTTCTTAAGAGCTGTTACAGAAATTGAGAGTTTCAGGAGGAAGCTCAGTAAGTGAGAAGATTCAAAGGTAATTCTGCGGAACTAAACTTTGTACACATTTTGCTTCTCTCCTTTTGAAGACTTTGTATTGTTCCCTCTGTTATGGATTCTTCATCTAAAGTTTGGAGTAAAAAGAGCACTGCTAAAGAATTTTGGAGATGGATATGTCTGAATATATCTGTATGCCATCATTTACAGAAAAAGAAGCTCCCATACAGAAATTGAATATGATAACTTTATTGCCTTGCGTTGTTATCTATTGCACCTTACTTGCTATCTCCATTTGGCTCCTGCCTTCTCTCTTCCTTACTAGTCCTGCAATGGAAGAAGAGACAGCTGGAACACTACTACTTCTAGGAAAATCCTGAGGAATCAGCTCAGAAAGGCATAAATTAAAAAAAGCCTTAAGGTATTATATTTTTGAGTGAGGGCTGTGCTACATCATCTCTGCTGGTTGTTTTCAGCAAATAGAACTAAATGCTTCTAGATAAGAGTTATAATGCGTCCACTTTTTTTATTTATGATAAAAAATGGTAATCAACAGAAGAAAATGAGGCATCCAAAGACAGCCCTCACCAAAAACCCTCTGAATCCTTTAAAGTAAACTGATTTTAAAATATTTCTGCTACCTTCACAGAACTTTCAATCGTCAACACAAACTTTTCCAGGCAGTTAGTATTTTCTTTGGACCAAAAGAAATATTACCAATAATAACAGTCACAGATAACCTATGGTGTCATAATCTGATCTTTTGAATGCACAGGCCATGGAGTTATCATAAAATGAATCAAAACACTCCTTTCTACACTGAAAGACCATGTGAGGTGCAGGGTTACCCAAAGCAGCTCTAAACAATTTTGCTTTGGTGTCAGCATCTCTGTAACTACGTTAACTGCAGGCTCCATCAAGGCTAATGAGCTCTGCTGAGAAGCAGGAGATGCTAACTCAGATAAAGCACACTATTAGTGTGGTATTTTTTTAGTCCTACATTCATAATTTTATCTTGTACTGATTTTAAGCAGTTAAGGATTCCGTTACACACATTTTGTTTATAATTTGTGTCCATTGAGGTTTTCATTCTGAATTAAATCATCCAGACTACTATCTATAGTCTGTGTTTTCAAATATATGGAATACAATGAATGGAACGTATTTTATTTTAACAGCTATTTATCTTGATTAAAGTAGTTGTGGTTAAACAATAGGGAAGTATAGGTCCTGAACTTACCAATCAAAACATTACTGAAGACAATGTGCAATCCTCTGGTAAACTCCCAGCTTCCTTAAATGCACTTCCTGATGTAACTCCCAGTAGCTAGAATTTTATTTATTTCTTTATTGAAAAGAGGAAGTAAATCCTTTCTTATTCTAAGATTTAGCTTAGCAGGAAATTGAGAAGAATCTGTCAAGTGATCTTATAAACAGATTAAGTTCCAGTGTTGTTGTACTTAGAGCTTGGGTACACTGCAGAGAGCAAAATTTTCAGTTGCTTGATTTTGGATACCAGTGAGAACAGAGTAGGTGTGTGTAGACCTTCCAGGCTTTCCTTTGTGTTTCCTGTGTGGCTTGTATGAACTACCAATTTCTTATAATAATGTTCTTGATATTTGACTCCTCTGACTTAAGAGTTTTGGGAAAATGTGAGTCAACTGGAAAGAAATGCGTGAATGGCATGCAGTGTCTAATGGAGGTGACCTAGTCTACAGTTTCTTACTGAGTATATACATCTAGCCTATAGATTCTCATGGAAAACAACATTGACTATGGAAATGGCCAATATAAAGAACACTCATTTGACATCTTCCCCACTTACACACACATAGGGTATAAAACAACTTCCTGTAATAACACATATATTCTCCTTAGCAACAGAAAAGGAAGGGAGAAGCCATGGAAAATTTTCTGTTATTTCTATTTTTAACTAGGTGCACTGAGATACTGCAATGATAGTGATCAAACAGGGGCCCCTCTGGATGTAACTGAACTGTTAGAGGGTCACAGGCAGACTTATCTCCCAGAAGTTTAAACCAGCACAGCTACCAAACGTTTGGCCTTGTGACAAAATCTGAAACTGTATAGGTGTTATATACAAAAACATAACACTCTATGTTTGCCACTCTATCTTCTCTGCTTCAAAGCAAACAAAGTAGTACTTACACCTAAAGACAAAAACACATTGGCATGCATTTGAAATTAAGTGCTGAAAATCACTAGTTTTTTGAAAAATGCATAGAAAGTGCATGGGGGTGTAAGAGGTAGAGAGACAGAGCCACATGTCAGAGCTGTTTGTAAGTCAACTACATTTGTTTAATTCAAATTCCTCTTACTTCTCAGAAACTCTTTTCCATAGTACGTTACCTCCTTTAAGCATCTCCAGTTGGTCACATTGAAAACATCATGAAGATTTCAATTTTTTGCTGATATTCAAAGGATGGATATTGCATTATTATCTTATCCAAGACAGTCAACTGAATAAAAATGTTTTGTACTATAACTTTTTAAAACTTATCGCAATAAACTCCAGCGAAACAATACAATTATTTTCCTGAGCTCAGGCTCAGGAAATGTGTTGTGTTGAAGCATCGAAAATAGATTAATAACTTTCAGGCAAGTGACCATAACATCTAGCTGTTCAGCTGGGTGAATTCTCAAATCGCACAAGTTGTAGAACAAAACGTAACAATCCTTTGTAAGGTTAAGTCAGGCAATACCAAGCTAAAACACCCTTTTTAGAAAGTCATCCTCTACTATTCTAAAGATTTAAAGTTAGAAGAACATCGCACAGTGTTTTGTAAGGTCTTCTAGTGACTACATTTTGGTCACAACAACACCAGGCAATCCTACAGACTTGGGGAGAAGTGGCTGGAAAGCTGCCTGATGGAAAGTCAGCTGAATACGAGCAAGCAGTGTGCCCAGGTGGCCAAGAAGGCCAATGGCATCCTGGCTTGTATCAGGAGTGGTGTGGTGAGCAGGACTAGAGAAGTCATCCTGCCCCTGTACTCGGCACTGGTGAGGCTTCACCTCTAGTACTGTGTTCAGTTTTGGGCACCTCAGTACAGAAAAGACATGAAGGTGCTGGAGCAGGTCCAAAGAAGGGCAAAAAGGCTTGTGAAGGGCTTGGAGAATATGCCCTGTGAGGAGAGACTGGAGGAACTGGGGCTGTTCAGTCTGGGGAAAAGGAGGCTGAGGGGAGAGCTTATTGCTCTCTTCCAATACCTGAAAGGTGCTTACAGCGAGAGCGGGGCTGGTCTCTTCTCACTGGTGACAGGTGACAGGACAAGGGGAAATGGCCTCAAGTTGTGCCAGGGTAAGTTTAGGTTGG
>JAOWBP010037496.1:0-21156 GCA_028571105.1 Tragopan temminckii
TACTGGGGAGCCCAGAACTGGACACAGTACTCCAGATGAGGCCTTACCAGGGCAGAGTAGAGGGGGAGGATCACCTCATCTTTCTTGTACATTCTTGTAATGAAGCAGAGCCAATAAGAAATTTATTTATAATAATAAACATATGATGCAACCATTTCTGTTTCATCCAGTAGATTATGATCATAGATGAAGAAGATGAAGAATGAAGAAAACCCTCTGAACAAATATGCCTCTTTGCTTAAAGACATTACTAATCCTAAAATCCTAAAAAAAGATACTGTAAATAAATTTTGAACTTATAAATAGAACTTAATTTTAAAAGGCTTACTTAAATAGGTCCAAGCCACAAAACATAAGTTTATTGAGATAGGGTTTTAAATAGAAGTTTATTTGAGTAGGCACAAGCCACAAATTTCAAATCCAGATATAGAAACACCCAAATTTCAGGAGTGTTTGAAGCTATGGTTTTTGTTTCATCCCATTATAATACTAGGGGTTGCTCAGATTAGGGTTCACATTTCATATGTCCAAATTCTGAAGTTTGATTCTGTGCGCTGGTTTAAAGCTTTAACTAGTGAGTGAACAAAAACCTCTATATTTCTGGAAATTGCATTTTAATCAAACATCATGATTTTCTTCAATAGTTCTGTTGTTCTATACTTTACAACCATTTTTAGCCTGAGCTTTTTCAATAACCATAAAGATATTGACCATTAAGATAATGAAGTTAGTGATTGTAGGAGAACTATAAAAATATTACTAGATATTACTACACATGCATCTAAAGGGACTCAAAATATTGTACGGTTTTATTACTTGCGAAGCAACATGGGATACTGTAACTAAAATCTGTTTCATAATTCATATTCACAAGAGGGTAGATTTACGGTTACAAATGGTGCAATAGCATAAATTTAATGGAACAGTGCCAGTTTTTGATGGGAGAATCTCTGCCTCTCAGAGATTTTGAGTTTGACTTTGAAAAAATTATCAGAATAGTCACAGTCTCTGCTACTGCAGCTGGCAGCAGGAGGCTTGGTGACCGAAACCTGGTGCTGCCTTTGATGGGATCTTGGCTCTAAGAGCAAGTGATGGCTTTGCTTTGTCTAAAGAGTGATCTCAGTAGGGCAGGATTTTGGGTGGTTCCGTGTGGAGCCAGGGTTGGACTTGATGATCCTTTTGGGTCCTTTCCAACTCGGGATATTCTGTGATTCTGTGATTCAGATGTTCTCTTAAATGGGGAGGTTGGTGGCCCTGCATGTGGCAGGGGGGTTGGAGATTCATGATCCTTGAGGTTCCTTCCAACCCTGGTCATTCTGTGATTCTGTGATTCTCTGAAGTAGAAAAGACAAGAGGGACACTGTTAGGCAATCATGAGTCTGAAGTTTCATTAGTGACATAATTTGTCTGCCCAGTTTCTCTGCTGGGGAGGTGGGCATGTGTGAAAGGAGAGAATCATTGGTGTGAGGTAAATATAGCAGTTAATGATGAAACTTTGTGTGACTGGAGCTTCTCAGTAGAGCTCTTGGCTAAACCTCATGAATCATTATGCTTTAGGAATGCAGAAGAACTTGTTATCTGAATTGTAGGACCAAATTCAATCAAACTCAGAGGGAACTGTAAGTTCCTTCCCCCCCCCCTCCTGCTTCTCTACAGGCTGTTACTGTTGCAGATAGAAAGGTGACTATTAACAAATGATGCCCCCTTACTCAACATTTCTGCTCAGCTCTGTTTTGCATCAGCAAAGTGTGCTAGACACTCTCTGAGTGCAAGACTGACCATGGTGAAGTCAGCGAGTTTTTTCTTATTGTCTGCAATGGAGTGAGGTTTTTAGCCTTAGGTCACATCTGCTCTGAAAAAATAATTAAAAAAAATTTCCTAGGTCCTTTGAGACCTGAAGTTTCTAAAATTCCCTTATTAAGACTGCCTTTTTATTATTTTGCTTACACACTTCTCGCAGAATGACCTCATGTGGGAGCTGGAAATTTGAATGGATGGGCAGGACCGTATTAGCAGGTATTTGTTGATTATAAAAAAAATAGACTAAGAAATAAGATAAAATTCTCAATTATTCTGAAAATACATGAGCATCTTTTGTGGATTTCTAGTAGGGTCTGTGTCGTTTCACTCATGCAATTCAGTATTTAACCCTACCTGTCTTCAGTGGATGGCACCTTGGAAGAAGAAAAATAACTTTTTCTTACAATTTGGTAAATTCCTCAGTCACTTCTGCTCAAAAGTCTGATTCTCCAAGCTGTAACATGCTCAGAGCCGAAAGTCTGGAGTATATATATTAGCTAATACATTCGAAATAATGCAGTAACCCTTTGGAAGCAGAATTTAGCACTTGATTTTGACCACATGAATAATGGAATTGGTAGGAAAAAAAAAAGAATTAAAAAAAAAGAATAAAAAAAGGAGAAAGAATAAGACGAAACAACTGTAATACCAGTAGTTTAGAAGTTTTGTATACCTTATTGTGTAGCTTCAGAGACCTATAAGGAAGTTCAGCTCAATTAATGTGAGGCACTTGAATGTTTTCATATAGCAGATAGCTTTTGATTTTCAGGAATGCTTCCTATGCTTTTGTCAGGGATTGATGAGTAATATATATTTCTTGTGTGTTCAGCATGAAGAGCAGACTAAAATTAACCCCATTCTGAAGCAGAAGGTAGCCAACTTGACTTTGCGATCCATTATGCTAAAGAGAAATGTTTCTGTCTAAACCCAGAGGTAAACTGCATGGATAAGAAGTCATTGAAATGAATTATATGGCCAATCTTGTTAGGTCTAGGTCAGAAGCAGAGATATCTCTCTATTTCTGTCCCTCCACCTCCTAAGTACATTTAGCCTTTACACTATTAGACTTCCCTCGGCCCTTTTTTAAAATGTCACCTGCTCTACAAATTCCTGCATTTTGTATTTTTAGATCCTGGGGTCAGGATGAGTGCAAAAATAATGACATTTCTGCCCTTACAAGTAATTCCTTCATTTTATTGCTCGTAGGAAGGAGCTATAATATGGAGTAAAGGAAAACTGCTTTACTACTTTAACCTCTCACAGTTGAAAAAGAAATTACAAAGAAAACGAACCTCTTCTTAAGCCAATAACCCACCTTGTACCTACCACCTTCGTGAACAAAACCCTCTTTTTGATGTGCTTTTGAATCCACTTGCATGGTTGTCAATGGGGGAGTGTACTGTCAGGTATTATGTTCTTGTTTCTGGAAAGCAGCATTACCAGAAAATCAGCTGATCTGACAGTGGTATTTCACCAATAGTAGGGTTTTTTTAAATATATATTTCATTTAGCTCCTAGTATTTTTTTTCCATCAGACCAAGGTCAAACGCTTATTTTAGGCCTGTCTTTTTGTCTTTGAATTAAGATTCTTTCCTTCCCCCCAGTTAATGTACAAGGCTACGTTACCACTCCTGAACAACTAAGGGGATTAGTTGTTACTGGTAGAGACCAACACACAATGTGTGAATGGGAAGATCTTGCTTATACTTTTTGTCTGCCTAGGCATACCACTGATTCCACACTAATTTCCACTTTAAGTGTAGAGATATATTCTTAATATTATCTTCAAAAAAAAATCAACTTAAAATGCACTTTGCATTTATAATTAGAAGATGCATTTTATTCCAGAACTGGCCAGAAACATGGATAATAGCTTCTCAGTGTTATTGCAGGTCAGCAATAACAAGGTTTGGATCAGCAAAACTCTGTTGCTTACATACTTCAAGGAAAACCATTCATTTTCTCTTCTGCTAAGTGGGAAGAACTACTTGACTTGTCCAGAGATAGAAAAAAAACACACGTGAATGCAGCATATGTGTGCTCCATCTCTTTAATTTCTGGAGTAATTTGTGTCTTTGATTTTCTGATCTCTCAAAATAGTATTTTCTGTTCCTACCCATCACCAGCAGAAATTGATTCCATATATGAAGAGCAAGACTATAAAAGAGAAAAGAGACTCACAGAAGTATTCTCAGTAACAGTGTATTAAACTGAGTCTTCTGGGAATGCATTTTTAAAAACAGATCTGATCTACCATAACACTGCCTTGCAGTGGTTAACCTGATGTAGCTTTCCACAAGGGAATACATCCAAGTGTGGTGGCGGAGTAAAGGAAAGCATATGTTTCTTATTAAGAACTTTTAGCCCTTTACCATTTCTGTAAGGAAACACCACCACAGATGATAACTGAGCAAAGAAAAGATCATATTTTAAGTGAATTCCTATGCAATCAGTGATGATTTTTCATGCCTTTTCATCACTTTTATTAGTATTTTAGAATAGCAATAAAGAATATATAGCTATTAAAAACATGAAACTCTCCACAAACCCTTCCATGCAAAAATAAAGAAAACAATCTAAACCATTCATTATCATTTCAGCATTTGTCAAAAACATGATTTAAAAATAGAAAGGAAGGAGAAATTACATATTGATCTATAATTAGTGTAATCAGGCTTTTGAAGGAAGTTTTGAGGCCCATATTTTCATAATTGTGTGTGCGCAACTGATTGAAATTTTATGGCAGGCGAGTTTTCCTTGAGGGAGGGAGATAGATTACTGAGTCAATATTTGAGGGCTCTTTTGTTTTGTTTGGTTTTAACATTATTGTAAAGTCTGGGTGGCAGCCATGGTAGGTTCTCTATAGCTCAGAGATTAGAAAAAAATAAATAATTATGCATAGTCGACAGTCAATTGGTTTCACATGGTCAGAATTGGGGAGTAGCAATTTAAAATAGTTAAGCTTTATTTCCATGGGCATAGCATATGAACCAACTCAGTGATCAGAAGAATTTCCTAGCAAAAATGCTTCTGAATCAGGTTAGGCTTTTTTAGAGTGTCAGACCTCCTTGAAATGCTACCTATGAGATCTACAGTGAAATGAAGAGTCAAGTAAAGGAAGACGTTGTGCTTTCAGCTAGTTTCCAATAAAGAACAGAGCAAAAAGCTTTGTTCACTTAAAAATTTTAAAGCATACCCCTCCTGTTCTCTAGAACATTCTTAATATTTCAACAATTTTGTGTTTGTTTTAAAAGTCCATGAAAAATAAATAAATGAATACATCTATATATGTGACTACTGACTACTATCCACATATAGATAAAGCTATTCCAGCAGGATACAGGTGACCCTTCGACTACTGTTGCCTGCATACAATATCTTAAGAATTCTGGGAAATACATTAAGAAGTTATACTTCTGGAAGCAATACTCTTTTGTCAGATCTTGTAAAGCAATACAAACCAGAGAGATTCCGTAAACTTTTACGGAAGTTTCATACAGCCATGTTTCTTGAAAAAGGCAATTCCCTTGCTGCCCTGGTCTCAAGAAGTCAAATTTTTTGACTTCACTTTTGCCATGTACTTGGAATAAATTTATTCCCTAAACTTAATGAGATACTGACAGTTAAAGTAGTTGAGAGACCAGACTTTGTTCTTTTTTAAAATTTTCTTCTAGATACTTTCCAGAGCCAAAAGTTTATTAAGTATATACATGCACATGTACATTCACACACATACTGATGTAGTCCAAAATGTAGGAGCATTTAATCTACTAAAATGTCAATTAAGGCATAAAATAACAATAATAATTATTATTTTACATAAAATTAAACCATGGATTTTTGGAAAAGTTGACTTGTGCCACGGATTTAATTTTTCAGAGTTTCCGAGCATCTGTGTTTCCCAAGTTGGAGTTAGGTATTTACATTGGAGAAAACGTGAAAAACAAGACATCTAAATTGAACTTCATAAATATGAGGTACCCTAATTATTGGCAGTTTTGTGAAAAATTGCTTTAATACTGTATTATTTCTCTGTCCTATTATACATAATAATTTTGTGCCAGACAGAACAAAGAATTTTTATTTAAAAATGTGATGGAGTCATCATTTTTATTTCAGTTGCACATTTATCCCAGGCTATTCATATGAATAACGCTATGTTCTAAATCTTTAACTGAGGGTTCTGAGATACGTTAAAAACAAATAAATAAAGAAGAAAACAGTACATGCTTTCCTGATTTTAAAGCTGCGGAAGCAGAGACAAAGTAGAGAATGATGTTTTTCTCGCTGTCACTCATAAGACCAGTGGCAGAAACAGGGACAAAATCCAGATTTGCTGAGAACCAATGTAATATTCTTTCCAATTTCTAGAGATTAGGAGACATTCTTTCCCACCATGGGATGATATCACAAACACTCTTCCTCAGGCTACTTGTCTACAAAATATGCACAGGAATTATTTTTCTCTTGTTCATTATCATTCAATCTATTTTTTACCCTGGAATTAAGTACATGAAACCAGTGCTAAATTTCACAACTCAGAATCAGACATTTTTGCAAGAGCTGTGCTACCACTTAAAAAAAACAACAAACGAGCAAAAACAGTGACAATAGATCCTTCAATTCTTCTATATCTCATAAAACTGACAAAAACATTTCCATCAGAATTTACTTTTAAAAATCACCTCAGGCACTGTCTAATAATGAAAAATTGAAAATAGCCCTAAGGTTGAATGTTTGGAGAAATAATATCTGTGCTGCTGTGGTGTCTTAAAAGCACTATGTCTAGACACATTTGGCTTTGGAGGCCACTGAGGAAAGCAGCCATACGTATGGCCACAAGCTGCGACTGTGACACCCCACAGTACTTGCAGCGGCACACACTCCTGTTGTAGCTGACAGATTTTCCTCTACAACAAAATGCTTCTCCTGGATTTACTTCTTGCTTGCTGCCCCTCACCTCATGGTTAATGGCTGAAGTGAACTAAGAACCCAGAACACAAAGGTAGGCCTTGCTTTATTTTCAATAAGACAGGCAGCAAATCACTTCAGAAGGAACAGTGAACTGCTACCATTAAACCATACTTCCGGAGATCATGATGATCCGGCAATTAAAATGCTAACCAGAATTTGTAAAAAAAATAAGTAAAAAAAACACTGTAATTGTTCCAAAAGCCTGTGGTTTGCTTTGCCAGAAACCTGCCAAATACAGTATGTACAGCATGACCTAGCCTATTTCAAGACTTCTTTGCAGCTTGCCTTGATTTAGTCTGAGGAAACTGGAATTTTATCATCAGGCAAGGTTCTTCACTTGGAGTGGTGTAGCTAGCTTTTCCCTCTCCAAGTCTCAGAGCTGCAGCAGGGAGAAGGTGACTGAAAGAGTGAGAAGACTGCAAACACTGTTTATGTTTCTCTGGCTGTGAAGTAACAGCAGTGGGGACCTGATTCTGTATCTTCCATGTTTTTCTTATTTTTTCAAAGGAAACTCAGTGGTGTCATCATCTGGTTCAGTGGCCAGCTATCAGCTGACTTGTTACATTAGAATAGAATTCACTACTCTAATAGCAATATCCAGCTATGGAGTTTCATGCAGTAGTGCTATTGTCTTCAGTGGGAATTCCATATATGAAACCATGACTGGAAATGCCTGTAGTACTGCGCACAGTGACACTATATCCCATGAAAGCAACAACAGAACAATATCTGATGTCCTCACCAGGCAATAACACTACATCTAGTTTCTTCTCTTTCTTTACTTTTTTCCTCCTGGGAGGCTTCCATGCCATAAGGTATACATTTTGGGGTCATTAATTTCTGACATCCATTTTCACTGAATAACATCCTAAAAATGAACTACAACTTAACTGTTCTATTGACAAAGTATCAAGTGAAGAAGTTTTAATACAAAAACAGACACAATTGACATTTGGACTGGCAAAATTTCTTCATCTAACAAAGGAAATTAAAAAGTTCTGTTTTACTAAAATTAAATAATGATCCCTAACAGCAGGAATGACATTAGGCTTGATCCAAAATCCTCTGAAGTTAATGCAGAGATGTGCATTTACTTCAGTGGGCTTTGGATCATATCAATTTTGAATTAGGCAGATCTCATGATTCATTACAGAGCTGTCCTTGTTCTTGCTTTTTGGTATCAAGAACCTGCTGCTCATGATATGCATGATATTTTTTACCTATTTAGTCTTTGTGAGTTGTGACACTATTAAAATATAAAAACAATAATAAACAGCAAAAAAATCTGCCTTCAAATCTACACATGCAGGGTAAGTGTGTGACTATGTATTTTAACTTTGAATATCTACAAAATAGTGCATGCATATATAATTTACAAAAAAAAATAATAATAATAGTAATAATTTAAAAAAATGTGGGAACTGAATTTCTTTTCAGGACACTTTATGTGGAATATTATTTGGAGAACAAGGAATAGCAAAGTTAATGTTTCCTCAAAATTTATCTAACCTTATAAAGCTATTTTTTTTTCTGCTCTAAATAGAGAATTTTTACATCTTCAGTTATCTGGGCAGAGATTTCACATTCAAAGTTCTTGTTGGATAAAGAATTGTTCCCCCTTTGCCTGCCCCCATTTTTCTCTCACATATTGTCAAGTCCAAGCCTTAGTTTGAGGAAATATTCTTTGTTTAGACTTTAAAACTGCCTGCCACAAACAGTATTCATGAGAATAATTCATTTCTCACAAATTCTCATGTACAATTACCAGAATTTGTTCATTAATAAGACCACAGAATCAAAGAATTGCAGAATCAGAGAACCACAGAACATAAAGGATCTCTAGAGATCATCTAGTTCAACCGCTCTGCTAAAGTAAGTTCCACAGAGTATATTCCATAGGAAAGCATCCAGGTGGGTTTTGAATATCTCCAGAGAAGAATCTACAGCCTTTCTGGGCAGCTTGTTCCAGGGCTCTGTCACTCTCAAAGTAAGTAAGTCTTTCCTCATGTTCATATGAAACTTAATTTGTTTCAGTTTGTGCCCACTGTCCCTTGTTCTGTCCCTGGGCAGCATTGAAAAAATTCTTTCTCCATCCCCTCGACTCTTGTCCTTTAGCTATTTATAAGCATTGACTAGTTTTCCCATTAGTCTTTTCTTCTCCAGGGTGAACAGTCCCAGGTCTCTCAGCCTTTCCTCATAAGGGCATGCTCCAGACTCCTAACAATATTCGTGGTCCTCTAGAAGTTCCCTATCTTGAACTGGGGATCCTAGAACATGACTCAGCACTCCAGATGTGGCCTCACTAGGACAGAGGATTTGTGTCTGTCTAATTTACCCAGACAATCTCTGACCAGATCCATCTCGACCAAGGAAAAGTTTTCCTTTCCCCAGTTTCTCTCTCTAATATTCAGGGCTTGAGATTCCCCAGGGGCAGTCTTAGCAGTGAAGGCTGTAGCAAAGAAAGCATTCAGTAACTCTACCATCTCAGTGCCCTCCATTACCAGGTCATCCATCTCATTCACTCACCTCATTTATAAGTAGGAGTTTTCAAAATATTTGTTCCTTTTAGAAAGGTACCTGAGATGACATTTTTCTCCATATAAGTAGAGATTGAATTATCCCACCCAGATAAAGCAATAGCAAGTTTGTCTCAGCCAAAAAGTCTTTTCCTCTCTAAAGGGGGGAAAATGTCCGTATTTTAACTTTGCCTTGCATCCTATCAGATAATGTTAGCCCTTATCACTTAATGTAGTACTTAAAGTACCTATAAATCACTCAATCCGACATAAATTCAAAGACTATTCATTCTTTTCTTTGAGCAGAATGCAATCATGCCTTAACACTGCCTTAAAACCAGTGAGGAGTCATATCCAATAACTATCCCAATTATCTCTCAGCACAATATTTTCCACCTGCAAGGAATGATTATATGTCAGTAACGATGATAAAATCCTTAAAGAGATGTTGATGCCTAATGGAAAAATTTGAAAGACATATTGTTTAGAGAGAGTTCTGCTTATAGACTGCATCATATATGTCTGAAGTATTTCTTTTTTCCTACTTTTTATTACTAAGGACATATGCATAAAGAGATATTGTGTCTTAGGGAAATTATCATTATATAGCTGAAGTAGAAACTGACAATTGTATGTGTATTCTTACTTTGGCAGAGACTTCACAAGTGACCTTGAGGGAAGTTCTGTAACTGCTTTGTGTCTTGCTCCAACGAAAAGTGGAGATGATACTTATATGAGGCTAAATATTATTTTTGTGGAAAGGTGTTCCATACACTGGGTGGAATGTGCCAGGAAATGACTCAGAGTATATTCTCATAATCTGTACCAGAAGTAGTATTTCTCTTTGTAGTGTGCCTAAATGAGCATCTGTGCCTTACTGCGTTAGGTACTGTACATACACAATAAAAGATTAGCTGAAAAAAATGCCATTTAAATACAAAAAAATCAAGAAAATAGAGACAGGAAACACAGGGATGATGAGAGGAGACAATCTTTTATCAACACTACAGAATATTATGTTATCAAAACATGGAAAATAATTCTATTCATTGACTTGGTTGGTGAATCTACGTGGGCAGGTGAAAATAGAGCTGTGCTAACCTTTCTTGGGCTCTGATGTGCCTGAGACACTGTTAGATCAGTGCATTAGCTGAAGCCTGATGCTATGTTAATGTGGCTGGATGGCTTCTAGTCAAAGAACTGTGAGAGAAGCTTTGGTCCCTGTCTGGACCAACAGCCTTCTGGATAAACAACTCTGTGCCTCACAGCATAAAATGTTTATGAGGCTATATCGTATCTAACTGCTGGAAATGGTAAGCTGTAGAATTCCACGTTTGGATTTGTAGATTCCACCAAAATTCACCCCAGATTTACTTTCCTTACAACATAATTTTAAATCTGTTCTAATGAGCTATTTCTAGTGCAAAACAAGAATAATACCAGGAACATGTTTCTTACAATTTATTTCCCTCACTCTCTTCTTCCACCCCTCCCTCCACCTTCTCTTCTGGAAATTTTTGAAGAGATTCTCACTTTGCTGTTGAAGAGATTTCCAAATCTTTTACTCCAAATTCCAGGATTCTCTCCATCCGTTATGTTCTTAAAGAATCATGTGCACCTCTATACCAAATATGAGCTGTTTTCACCAAGGCCAAATGCTATATCTACAAACAGATTTTTCCAAAGTCAAACTCCTACAGACTCGATACTTTCACAAAGTACCACTTGCAGCTCCCAATGACTCTTGCAGGGCAAATAGTGACTATCATTTCTATCCAGAAAATCACTCCTCTGCCTGCATTTGAATTTGGAGGACTCAGTGTAGGGAGCCAAGTAGGAGAACTGTAGTACTTCCAGGGATTCTTTCATCTTGTTACTGCAAGAGTGACAGTCCAACAAGTGAACCACAACAGTGGTTAATCACTTGAACTTCTAATTACATTTCTTAACTGAATTAGCTTCCATAATTTTTGGATTTATCTATCCCCCTTTTTTTAATTGACTGCGCTCCTTGATCTGGCTGTCATCATGCAAAATATATTGTTAAATGGTTTTAATAACTTCCTGCATGTGCAGCAAGCAGTATCTTGCATATATAAGGGGACACATGTCAATCAGAATTGGCCTATTCTTAAATTCTGTTGCTTTTGTGGCTTAATATCACATTCTGAATGCTACTTGAAGTCTTTGTGACTGCATTTTAATGCTTTTGTGATAAACCTTCCAGAACAATGTCCATTCCTGGCAGCTGATACACTGAAACCACCAGTGCCAGAGGGAAAAAAACCTGCCACTGAAACACATGAAGATAGGAATGACAGCCTGTGCACTCAACTTGTACATTCAAAATATCTACTTTTCCTTTCCCTGAAAAGGCTGTTCTGTCATAACTGTGGTCTCTTGTATATTGTCAATCCATAATGTTGGAGCCATTGCAGTTCTGGTACAGATATATATATTTAGAAAAAGAATTCTAAGAAAATGTCATTTTGCATACTCAGCCACTAGCATTTTTATGTTAATAATGCTGGCTTTAACTTTAAAAGATTCAGAAATGTGGCACCACAGGGAACTATTAGATTTAGTAAATCTGCTGTCTTCAAAATTCCTTTTTTAAAAAGTAAACTTTTTTGTTATCCAACTCTAGCGAAATATTTGTTTTTCCAGAGGATGTTAGCATTCATGAAATGTACTGGATTTACAATTCTAGAACATCTGTTTGCTCAAAGAAAGCATGAAGAATGTGAACATGTAAAAAGGTCTTCACAAAGCTGTGCTAATATTGAAGTCTCGCTTTGGAGGATCTGTCTAGTTTCAATTTGCTGTTCATGTCCACTTTCTGCTTAAACTCTCAGATTATATTAATTGTCATTATTGGTGATTGTTATATTTGTTCATTAGTAATTGTAGAGAGACACAATCAAATTCAAGTTTTTTGGTCATTTTTTTTAGAGCAACAGAGAACAACAATCCGGTTTCAACCTCAGCCAAGAGGTTTCCTGCCTATTAACACATATCATTATCAGTCTCTTTTCACACTGTGTCACATGTTTATTCTCAAAGCTTACTTATCTTTATGATGAAACGTAAATATTTAACACAAATTTTCAAGCAATGTAAATATTGTTAGGAGGAATATCTAAAATGTTAGGAAGATTATTTGAAGAAATTAGCACTCAATCTCTTCTAATATCCATCCCTGATATGACAGTGATTAAAAAAAAAAAAAAAAAAGTGACTCAAAACAGATGTTGCCACCAAGGAAAACAGAAACCTTTACACTTTGACAGAGTAAGTATGAATGAACACTGTATCTTTGAGGGGGCTGTCATGATAATGACAAGATTTCAGAGGTTATGGACTGAGAAGACTTTCAGGATTGCTCCAAGTTCAATGAGCAGAGAAACTGAAAGTATCTTTCTAACATATGTTGAACAAATGCCAGAGGAAGGAGGTCACGCACCAAGCTGGGAAAGCATTTGAACATCTAGCTTTGAGGCATCAGAACTCTTGGCCTAAATACTTTCCATAAGAAATTATATGAAAAAGTTTATGTTGCTCAAAAAATATTATTGAAAGAAAGCAGACAAGCTATTAAATATTGAAAACAGAAGGATTGTGAAGGAAATGTTATCTCGGTCAAATTGTGAATTATATGTTACATTAACAGCCAGTTGCAGAAATAAGCAAAGAGAAAATAAAGGTACTCTTTTTCATACATTTGAATCACCCTCAGTGATTGGGTGAAAAAGCTACCAGCATCATTACTTTTTATGTGTGTTGATGTGTACCACAGGAGCCACACCTCATTCAGGTTCACAAGGCAGTATATAATATAAATACAAACTAGGATAACAGTCTTATCCAGAATGATAAAGTAAAAGAAGAAAAAGAAAGGAAAGATTTTATATTCCTGTTAATAATTAGTTAAGCATACCAGCAAATTAACTCCTAAAATACTTTTGTAGGAAAAAGAAATTTTTAAGGATCAACTGGAACGAGCTTTGGGTGTTTGAAGTCTCTGCCCAAACTTGAGGAGAAGCTTGGGAGAAGTGTATAGAGCCAAGCATGGTAGTGAAGAAATGAAATACCTTGTATTGAGACAGCAAAAAAAAAAAAAGAAGCTGCTGAAAGGATACAGAAAAAAAGAAAAAAAAAGGAAGCTGTTCTTGTTTGAGCCAAGCAGACTGCTGTGCTGGGTGGCTTTGCTTTCTCCTTTCACCATAGGGAGTAATACTCTTCTCTCTTCTTCCCCATAAGGTAAGAGCCTGTCTACAGTCTTTCCTTCAAGGTCAGATCTTGGCTTGCCTTTTACGTAAATATTTTGCTAGCAGCAGACAAAGTTGGATCTGAAAATTTGATGTAACATATATAGTTTATAAGTTCAATACCTGTTTTGAGATTTCAGTTGTACCAAAAAAGAAACACACACACACACACAAAAGAGCCAGAAATCCCACCAAACTGAGTGATAACTGTAGCTCTAAAATACATTGATGTTGTGGCTTTAAGCAAAATGTTTTTTACATGTCAAACATGAATTCAGGTAGAATGGACTTAATATATATTTAAGATATTAAAATAATAAAAATGCTATTTAATAGTGAAAATGTTTCACTGCCTTATAAATATACTGGTTGACAGAATATAATCCAAATACATATTTGATGTATGTGCAGTATTTGCTACTGTAGACTAATGGCATTAATGGATAGAGAACACACTGCTTTTCCCATGCTCCATATTAATATAATTTAGGTGTGAGATTATCATGTACTCTGAAGTCAAAGAAGAAACTGAAAATTAATCATAGATTTTAGTGTGCACTGTAGCAGTACCCTTCAATATCTTGGGAAAAGTATGTGATGACTTGCAACTGACTCCCATTATTGTTTTGTTGAAATAAAATAATAATACGTCATGGAAACCACCAATGATCTATGTTGCAGAAAGACTGTCCTAAATGCTTAGATATTTCTGTCTGGTCAGAATTTATACCTGGAATTCCTTTATGCTACTGCAAAAAAGCTTGGTTTTATGAAAGATTAAATGAGAATGAATTCCTAGTATCTGAAAGTGAAGCAGTGACCTGGAATCTAGGATTAAAAATAGTTGAATGTCCCATTTTCAAGATGTGGAGCATAGTTTAGTATTAGATTCAGTATGAATTTCTGGAAATTCAGACCTGAGAGTGTGGTTCTACCTGTTTGTTCATTACACAATGTTGATCAATCTTCAGGTAAATATGTCATTGGTCATCACAGGGAATAGGATAGAAGTTCACTGACTCACTCTAATATTGTAATGGTATTGTCCTTAAAGGACATAGATGTAATTATTTTCTCAATGGTTCTTTTACAATTTCATTTATAGTTCAGAAGAAGGCAGACTGTTTTTTTTAGGAACTGAATGAATTTGTATGAGCAGTATTTGAATTAATGACTAATCAGATGTAGAAAAAGACAAAATGGGTAGAGAAATGGTGAGATATCAAATGGAGAGAAGGAAGGTTACTTTGGACAAAGAGAGCCAGCATGGAAGAATTTCAAGCTCAAAACTAGTATCCACTAGTCCCTGTCTGTTTTACTCATTCATTGATCAATTCCTTTATCAAATTGTCCAACTGCCTCAGCAGATTGAAGAGATATTGACCATAGTTGTGCCTCTTATGCCTGCCTCAGAACTAGCTCACATCCATGAGTTCTTCCTTGTTTATGAAGGCTGAGAGAAATTACTTTTTTAATTGTATTTCAATGAGAACTTCTTTCAAGTCAGCGCTCAACAGTGATTGATGGAAGGATGCAGGGAAACACTGGCTTTTCACGGGATATACTGTAGATGACCTTATGTCCTATGTCCTTGTTTCATTTGAGAAGAATAATTACTAATCAATAGTGAAGGGTTAGGTGACACAGTAGGTTAATTTACTAGCCCTTTGCCTCTGGAGACTTGGATTCTGTCTCAGGTCATATGTAAAATGGTTTGGTGGTTTCAGCCCTGTCCCTTGTGGATGCCTGGCTATATCACAGAAAACAAGCTTGAATTTGATACACGTTAGATGTTTGGCAGTTTCTACCTAGGGAAAACTCAGGGCTTGAACTGTGGAGATCCAAGTGTGGGAAATACGGGCACATGCTGACAACTGCAAGAAGAAATGAGGTGCAGCAAAGCATCATGGTTTGCATGACCACAGGGGATGTGACCCTCAAGTAGAATTAGAGGCATGACTCCCATTGGAAATGGGTGCTTAAACATCATTAAAGACTTGATCTCTGTTTATCTGCCTGTGATGGAGACTTACAGGTATACCCTTTCAGAACTTGTCTTTATAAAGTCACACTGTCATGTAGCTTTTTTTCAAAATTAATCATGCAGAGAGCTGCTTTCAGTGTGTGTTTCAGAAAGGGTTATTATGAGAACCTCAGTAAAAATGCTTTATCTGTTTATAAACTGGGAAAACAATACAGTTTCAGTCATTTTGTAAAAGCTCTTGCAACTGTTTGCTTTGCAGCTCCAGATCCTCTGTGGCTACGCTAGTGCTGAGGTCATATACAGCCATTTCATGACTGTTAGTATTAAGATCAGTTTAACCTTGATAATCTGCTGCTAGCTTGCTCACATCCATTTAAGTTATCAGTCTTGGTAATGTGTACCTTTGGATCCTCAGTGGCTGCTGTTGATTGTGGCAGCTGAAGTCTCTGAGGATTCCAGCTGAACTAAACACACTCAACATCTCTCATGATTTATGTCCTATTTGAGCTTTGCATGCTATGTCCTTACAGTGATCTAGAGACTTCCTGATCTGTCTATAGTGTATCTGTCCTCATCACTGAGGGTGCAGAAGTGGAGCTGAGAATTAGGAGATTTTTCATTCTTCCCATGCTTTGGGGCACTCCCTTTCTTTTAGTGATTTGGCCTGTGATAGCAGGAGTTGTAAGGGGAAGAATAATTGAAGCTGGGAACTACAGACAAAAAAAGAAACCCTTGCTCAGCATACAGTTGCACCTAGACTTGATTGGAGCTACGATCTGATTATATAAAGTACTGTAAAATATGTGATGAAACACCAGCATTGGTGTTTCATGTTGGACATGGAAAACTATTGGACAATTTGGATGGTTTTTGCTTTACTTTCTCTTTTCCTTGACTGTAAGATGGACTCTTAGTACTCATGCTGCTTTTATGGGCATTGTAAGATTTGTGCTTGAGAAGCATTCAGATGTGATGATGTGAATAACCTGATAAGGAGTTGGAAGGGATGAATAATTTTATAATCAGTGCAGGTTTTGATATTTATTAAAAAAGTTCATATAACCAGTGACGAAGATGAAACTGAAGTTTGAATAATCACCCATTTAGAGACTGAAATCACGTGGGGAGGAAAGAATGTGAACATGTAAGTAAATACACATGAGAGGAAAATAGATGTTGCACAAGCAGCCTTAGTTCTGGCATTTCCTAACCCATGAATGAATAAATGCAGAGTCTTAAGAATATCCTTTTACATAACTTTTGCATGTGTAGTAATGTAGTCATGACAGATAGCAATTCTGACATGACTAGAGAACTGCTATTGTGCCTGTGTCTAGGCTGAACCATCAGTTGAGAATTACTCTGTGAATTTTCTTATTCTCTCTTCACAAAAACAGACAGCCTGTGGAACACATTAATGTACTCCTGCCTGTGTCTTTCCTGATGGGCACTACCAGTGGGAGCTGATTGTACTGGAGTAATGCACTCCTGGAACCTATACACTGAATTAGTCTTTACACAGGAATGAGGAGGCAACAAGGGAAATATCTGAAAAATCTAAATCCCTCAGGATTCCTGGCAACATTTCAAAATAAATTCCTTGCTGATACCATTTTGATTTCACCATGCAGTTCATTTTTAAGCTGTCAGTTTGTTTTTAAAAATAAATTTCTAATGCATATTTCTAATTTGTAATATATACTTATTAGGCTTGCCATGTCATGCATTTTAATTGTAAGTTCTAACTGACTGGTTTAATGATACTTTGCAAAGTAAACTCAACATGTAGGTCGTAAGTTCAGAGTGAATGAATCCCTGGATGTTTACCAAACACCAAAATTAAATTACATTCTTAATTGTTTTGCAAATACTTTGGCCTAACTAATTAAATAGGAATGACTTTCTGTGTTGCTATAGTGCAAGGAATATTAAAGTCTTAAGGACTCATTTTAAATTAACAAACTCTACTGCTTTCATTGTACACTGTGTGGTCATCTAACACTTCAAAAAAGGCAACTCCCTTACTCTCTCAAAACAGACAAACCATGTAACTGAAAACATGATACAACTAAAGCTGTAAGAAAAATCACTTGAGGACAATTAGTAGACTGACAGTATTTGGTGTTACTAAATTTCCGCCCTCATGCACTGAGGCTCTTAGGGAGCATCCAAATAACTTCCAAGCCTACAAAGCATGTATAAAAATATCTTTTCTCTTTGTCTTTTTTGCTGATGCTTACGAAGTCAGTGGGACATGGACCTTGTGTATACAGGTAGAAAGGTAAGTAAAAAGTAAGTTTTGCTTAAAAAGTAAATTTTGCTGTTTGCAGTGAATCAAATGAAGTTTTATCAATGTCTTCGAGGCATGAATCTCAGCTTCATGTACTAGTTCCCTGTCTTCAAGAAATGCATTTCTCTCTTGACATTGATAGTTTCTTTGCTCCAGGGTAATAAGGGCAGTACTGAGAATATGAAGAGTCACGTAGGATGAGCCAGATAATTCTGCAAAAGTTTCCGAAATGTTGGATTTGACTTTTCAGAAGAGAACAGGAGAAGAGTGTAACTGTGTTCTCTATCATCTGTGACAGCAAGGAAGTGGTCTGCTTTTTCTCAACTGCATATAGATTTTTGGTAGAAGGAGATAATACAAAGAATTACAATAAAAAGACAAGCAGTCATGGAAGTTTGAATTGTGCTGCCAATTGTGGATAGAGCAAAAGTTTTAGACAGAGTAACTGTTGGATCTCTAAACTTTATGTACATCCTTATTCTTACAAAATGCCTGTCTATATCCAGTGTATTCCTCTTGTAAAGACATGATACAGAGTCATCAAGATTTTCAAAAGTCCTCCTGAAGTTAATGAATACCCCTTCAGGAGGTATCGTCATTAATTTTCTGTTTTTATCTAAGTTCTTGCAAGCACACTGGCACTTTCCTTACAAAACCTCTGTGAGTCATGCTATACACTGATGAATTTAACCACTTCTTGAAACTGAGGGTGGAAATTATAAATAAGATTGTTTGCGTATACTCTGTTATTGTGATCAGCACAGACTCTGTAGGAGGGGATAAAAACCTTGACGGCTTTGTTCATTTTCAGACCTGATTTGTAAAGCAAATAAAAAATGCAGAAGATTAGATGTTTTGCATTGTTCCCAGAGATAAAATTTATTAATATATTAGCCCTGAACAATCGATGAGCTGTGCTGGAAAAAAAAGTTGGGACCCTTTTCATCTCTTTCCTACATTTCAGGAGAAGCGGACATTTGCAAAGCAGCTGATACTGGTAGAAAATATTTCTTCTACTGGCATCTGAAGTAAAAAAGGTAAAAAGCCAAACCGAAACAGTCTGCTAAATCTTCTCAGAAATGTTAAGTAATTCCATAGTAGATAGTAGGTATTACAGGGAGTTACTGGGAGGTTTATTCAGGAAGCTAGACAAATATGTAATGTTTTCTACTTTATTTCTGTGTTTTTCTCTGTTTGTTTATAGTTAAACACTCATGGGATACTACATAAAATTCTTAGATATTAAGTGTTCAGAGGGATTTTGTCATGCAAGCAAGCAAGGGTATGCTTGCTTGGACAATGCAAGCACATGGACAATGTGTGAACAAGAGGCTTTATGAATACATCTAAATGTGTGATATTAGTATCAGAAAAAAAAGTAGCACTATAATTGGAGGAAATCGTATTTGCTAAAATGAGATTCTAATCAAATTCTTAAAGATTTAATAAATGATATTTTTCTAGGTCTACAGGTAAGTAAAAAACCAACATTTCTACTTTAGTCATAGATATTATTGAAAATAGAAGCCTGAAGAGTTCTTAAGAAGCCAAATTGTCCATTCTGCTTTTCAAAGATATTAAAATGTATGACATTCCCATAATACAAAATTTATGGCTACATTTTTTGCTATAATAGTAGTATGATACTATTAAGAATTATTTAGTACTGAAAATATTCTTAGAAGGTATGACTCCAGTTTATAAGGGAAACATTGAATTTAACCTATTTGTTCATCTATGAAAAGCTTGTCAACCATGACAGAAGTTATTATGTATTCCCTTTCAAGTGAATTTGAAGGTCTAAAGATGGACTAGGAACTGCTGTAGGAACAATACTGCCACTATAACTGAAACAGAGTCTTGTCTAGAGAGAGAAAGGGAAAGAAAAAGGGTCACTGGTTGCTATGGCATGAACAGAGTTCTTACAGCTCTTTGTAATCCTTTTAGTAGTCTTCACATTAAAATTAAAACCTTAATAACACCTTCTATTGAAAGCATACACAAGACCAATAGATCAGTTCTCCTATGTCAGCCGTTCTTCTAAACCCATTACCTAAACACGTGAAAACACCTATGCATGAAGCAAACTGTCATGTGGTCCAGAGGAGAGCCACAGAGATGATCAGAGCACCTCTCCTATGAAGAAAGGTTGAGGTTTGACTTGGAAAAGAGACGGCTCCGGGGGAACTCATTGCAGTCTTCCAGTGCTTGAGGGGAGCTTATGAGCAGGAGAGAGGCAGAATTTTTACGTCGTCTGATAGTGATAGAACAAGGGGGAATGGCTTTCAACTGAGAGGGGAGATTTAGGTTAGATGCTGGGAAGAAAACTTTTGCTTAGAGGGTGGTGAAATGCTGAAACAGATTGCCCAGTGAGATTGTGGATATACCATCTCTAGAGGTGTTCAAGGCCAGGTTGAAAGGGGACTAGGGCAGCTGGATTTAGTGGGTGGCAGTCCTGCTCATGTCAAGGTTTCTGGAACCTTGGATGATCTTTAATGTTCCCTCTAACCTAAGCCATTCTATAATTCAAACCTGAGCTACTCTTCCCTCCATGAAAAGGATGGTAAATTACCTCAGGTATATGTCCAAAGTCTATCTGATTGAAGAAGTTATGTGCAGATGTGTAGGTCTTAAATACCATTTAATATCACGTTGCACCTCTTGTCTCTTTGCCTTCGCTGCCTCAGGCAAGCAGTCAAATTTCAAAAAAGCCACTTGACTACCAAGCAGAGGCAACTTCATTTAGCTGGAGTTCTTTCTCACTTGTTCTCGTGCACAGTGAGGTATAATCTGTGATGAAATGTAAGGTATGGCCTATGGATAAGATATGAAATGCTTAACAAATGATCTCACTTGTACTGTCCATTGAGAAAGCTAAAAAGAGGGTTTGTATGATAAAATCTTAGGTCTCTGAAAGTAATTGCTTCTGACATCTCCAGCTAGGCAATGGGCTGCATAAAGCAGTGCCATTCAGTTACAAATTCTGAGGCTATTGAATTGAGAAGAACACTGGGTAGATACAAATTAAATCTTACTTATGATGAACAGTCTGGGTTGTTTTCTTAAACTTGCATTTTGTGTGTTGAGAGGGGGAAAATAATCATTTCATGATAGTTATGCTTTTGTGGTTTTTTTTTTTTTAGAAGTCACTGTGGTCTTGATTAACAACAAGAAATGCCTGTAGGGTAATTGTAAGATGTTAATGAAACACCACTCTCCTGTACAACTTCCTTGAAAAGTCCTTTTATAAATATTACACTGGGGAGGAAATGAACTACAAAAAATATGAGCTTCCTCGAAAATGATGAATCATTTACCATTTAC
>JAOWBP010037515.1:0-21154 GCA_028571105.1 Tragopan temminckii
GAGGCCTTACCAGGGCAGAGTAGAGGGGGAGGATCACCTCCCTCGACCTGCTGGCCACGCTCTTTTTAATGCACCCATAATTGTTCATATAGGAAGGAAAGTCTCTGACAGCAGGTCTCTTCAGGAGCAGGAGACAAAGCTCATCTTTCTGAGCAAAGACACATCAGGCTTTTCTGAACAGCACTTGGGAATTTCTAACCCTGGCAAAAGAAATCCAAAGCCTGTAGGATCATGGCATGATTCAGATTGGGAAGGAGTTCAGACATCTCTACTCCAAGCCTCTTAGCCAATGCAGAATCAGCTATGAATGAGGTCAGGTTGTTCTGAACTTCGTGTAGTTGGATCTTGAACACATGTAAGAATGCCCTATCCTACTCATGGTGAGCTAAACTTTCCTTATGTCTGTTTCTGATTTAACCCAACAGATAGGTCAGCACCACATAGCCACAGGGAGACTCTGAGTGCTAGATGAAACCTTAAGATGTAGCTGCAAACAAACACATGGAGCAAATAATGCTTGCTTTATTTATATCTAAATAAAGTTACCTCTTTATCCTATAACCATGGTACAGGCACAGGCTGGATGCAGAAACAGACTGTGAGAGTTCTTGTGAGCTTTAAACTGTCCTGAAGTGGCCTAAGGACATGGAAAAGCAATCAGCCCTCCTTCCACAGAGCACTGCAAGCATGTGCATCCTGTGTGCAGGAGATCTCAATCTAATACTAGGAATAGTTGTGAGGACACTGCAAATCCCTGCCGTACTCCTGCCAGCTGGTGCTTTCTGGGCTGACTCCTGCTCTCAAGGTTCACCTGAAGTATTGTGGATGTCAAGAGAGCAGAAACTTGCATGGTTGGTACAAAACCTTTCGCTTCCTGGTACATGGTGTCAGCCTGATGGGATTAGTGTATGTGTGATACATTGCTCCATGGGTGGAGGGAGCATTGCAAGGTCCATACTCCCATCATTTTCTTTGTGACAGTGAGTGCTGTCAGCTTTGTGTGTTGGAGAAAGGAAAGCTCAAACGTCCATGTGGCACAGCCACAAGAGAAAGAAAGAAACCTTGGCTGGGAGGTTTGGGCAGAGATTATCAACCACAGTGAATGTGCAGCAGTTTTGCAAGCAACACCCAGCTCTCCTTGAGGTCTGGAGCGCTTCTGTTCTGTGAGGCTTCCCTATGGGGGAAGAAACAAAGTCACAGAATCACAGAATCACAGAATTGGATGGGTTGGAAGAGACCGCAAGAGATCATCAAGTCCAACCCCCCTGCCAAAGCAGTTTCCAACAATAGGTTGCACAGGTAGGTGTTCAGATGGGTCTTGAATATCTTCATAGAAGGAGACTCCACAACCTCTCTGGGCAACCTGTTCCAGTGCTCCATCACCTCTACTGTAAGAAAGTTCTTCTGCATGTTAGTGTGGAACTTATGTTCAAGTCTTAGCTCATTACTTGTCCTATTGCTATGCAACACCGAGAAGAACTTGGATTATCCATTTGCCTCTCACCTCCCATTAGATATTTAAATATTCTTAAGTCCCTGCCATGCTCTCTCCAAAAGCTTATCTATGTGAATAGAAGTACTCACATACTGCTGTGTACTCCATTTTACAAAAACGTATGAGACTCTGTCCAAAGAGATGTCAAGCAAATGTCAAGTGATCATATCATTTTTTTGCTAGCCTTCAGAAGGAGCCAGAAGAGTTTGCCCTCTTCTTTCTCATTGTGAAGTACCCATTCATTCATTGATCTTCACGCTTATTTCTTTGCTACTTGTTTCTCTGCCTTCTGAGTTCACTACCTCTCCCACTTATGTCCTGTCCTCTTCAGGGCAATTATCTCCCTGCCCATGGAAGAACTCAGTGCAGACAGACTCTGCAGCAATGAGTGTCTGTTTCAGAGTATGTAAGGATCAAATCTTTTAAATTGGAGGTTAACTGAGATTTCCAAGAATACAGTATGTGTGAAATAGTAGAATATTTAAGCAGCCAGGATTGTTTTACAACCTCTGATTGCTTCATACTTAGTAGGAAGGATTTGTTAATCATTAGCATTAAAACCTAAAATCCGTGAAAAATGGTTACCCCAGCACTTGCCTTCATTTTCATTTTGATATTCTGAACACAAAAGAACAAGTAATTTGTTAACCAGCTAGACATATGTTGCTTAAGCAAGAGCCTGTCTAGAAAAACAAAGAGCTTCCTAAGAAGTAGTTTTGCAATATATTTAATGTGTGTTACCAAGGAGGACGATAAATTCAGTTTTCACTTGTCTATTTCCAAGGCAATGGCTTTGTTCTGAGTTTTGTTTCCAAGGAAGTATGAAAAAGTACAACCAGAAGAAACAGAAATTTATTGTGAATTAACTCCTTAACTGATCATCTATAATTTTGCTGACTGTTAGCTTATGGTGGAGATCTCAAGATCGTGGTGGGGTTGCACATCCTGCTTAACTTGCCTGTATACAGAGCTCACTATATTTCTCCAGGGGAGAGTGAAGAGTCAAGGTCTGTGTGATTTTGCAAGGCACCAATTGAGGAAAAACAGGAAATTCCATAAAAGTAAAGCAAGAAAGACCAATAATTTGCTCTTAAAATTAACCTTCAAAGAAATTTGAAGACTGACTATTTGTATCTTGACAGAATCTAGAGGTTGCAGGCAAACTGTTGTGTCTGGGTGCCTTCTCACCTAAAAAAAGATATTTGAGACAACCAGTGGGTAGGAGAAAAAAAATGAAAAATATTTAGGTCATGGTTCTGACAGGTTTCACTGGCTTTGGTGTGTTTGTTTTGTAGCTAAGTGAACAGGGCAGAGCGTGCACTATACATATTACGGATGGCAAGCTGGGCATAAGCCAGCAATGTGCCCTCACAGCTCAGAAATTGTCTCCTGGGCTGCACCAAAAGCAGTGTGGTCAGCAGGGCGAGGGAGGTGATCCTGCTCCTCTGCTCTGCGCTGTGAGACCTCACCTGGAGTACTGTGTCCAGATGTGGAGACCTCAGTACAGCAGAGACATGGAGCTGCTGGAGTGCATCCAGAGGAGGGCAACAAAAATGATACAAGAGGTGGAACACCCCTTTTATGAGGACAGGCTGAGAGAGCTGGGGATGTTCATCCTGGAGAAGAGAAGGCTGCAGAAAGACCTGAGAGAGGCCTTTCAGTATCTAGAGGGGAGCTGCAGGAACGAAGGGATCAAACTGTAGCAAGTCTGTTGTGATAGGACAAGGGGAAATGGTTTCAAACAAGAACAGGGGAGATTTGCAGTGGCTACAAGGAAGAAGATTTTTATGGCAACGATTTTGAGGCACTGGCATAGGCTGCCCAGAGAGGTTGTGGATGCCCCATCCCTGGAGACATTCAAGGTGAGGATGGATGGGGCTCTGAGCTGTAGATGTCTCTGTTCACTGCAGGGAGGTTGGACTAGATGGCCTTTAAGGGTCCCTTCCAATTCAAATGATTCTACCTATTCTACCAATTCAAATGATTTTATGGCCTTAAGTTGTGCCAGGGTAAGTTTAGGTTGAATATTAGGAAGCACTTCTTTACAGAAAGGGCTGTTAAGTACTGGAATAGGCTCCCCAGGGATGTGGTTGAATCACCATCCTTGGATGTATTAAAAACCGTTTGGATGTGGTGCTCAGGGACATGATTTAGCAGAGGGTTGTTAGAGTTAGGGTACTATGGCTAGGTTGTGGCTGGACTCGATGATCTTTAAGGTCTTTTCCAACCTGAGTGATTCTGTGATTCTATCATTCTGTCATTCTATGGTTCTATTTGTTCAGTACATATGCAATGCAGCCTTGCTAGGCCACACCTTGTCCATCAGCTCAAGCTGAGATTGGGGGTGCAGGGGTGAGTAATTCCAGGGAGAAAAGTTTGCCATGAGAATCTGAGAGAGTGGCTGAGGGTCTGAGTTCATGAACATAAATCATGTTGCTCAGACAATCCAACTGCATGTTAAATGTGCAGCTTATCAGCCTTAAATCTTCCAGATAGATGTGAACCCAAGAATGTTTCTATGGATTTAATGTTTAACATATCTCTCCTTCTCAAATAAGGAGTGCTTATAAGAGTTGCGTTCTGACCTGAGGCAGTCAATAACAATGGTAGGCATTTTTCTCTCCATTAAAAGCTGTTTTCCAAAACCAGAAATGTTTGACTAACATTGGGTGATACTTGAATCCTGAACTCCTGAGTGTTTTAATTAAATTGCAGAGCAGCCCTTTGAGCAGCATACAGATGTATATGATCCATGAAGGACCTTTCAGCCGAACTATTCTAGTCTAGTCTAGTCTAGCCTATTCTGTGCTGTTCTATGAATGGAGAGTTCCCTATGGTTTTTGGTTCTTGAGAAAGTGATGTTTCCCTGTCTGACCTCAGCTGTCCTGTTGCTCTCCACTTCACAAGAAAGCCCGGCACATGCAACTGAAACAGAGTGCCGTGCTATGCACTGTTCAAAGGACTCAGGCAAATCAGTGTTCATGGGGTTTAAAACACCATCTTCTAACTGTGGAGAGAGCTGCTGATTAAAGGACTAAGCAACAATTCATGCCATAACACCCACTTGCTTTGTGTTCTCAGCTTGTGTGAAGCAGCTCTCATTATCCAGCAGCTAGGCTGGACAAAGTCTGGAGGTTAACATTAAGTTAACATTTGTGAGGGGTGTGGGTGGAAGCACAGGGGCTTGGAATTGCTTATTACCACAGAGTAAAAGGTCTCACTAGGAAGACTCATTCTGAAAGCCTTTTCTTTTTCTTTTAGAACACAGAAGAAATAATAATAATTCTGAAGCATTATTAATTTTGTGAATTTCTGAATTTATTTCATGCAATTTTGCCAGAAGGTTTTATGCTCAGACTGAATTTTGGCAGGATGTTTGATCAAAAAGGAACACAGACATGCAGCACACAAGGAAAAGAATCATGGCTATTTATACTAGACTGTCTCAACTCTTTCTAGTGGTACATGAAAGCATGTAATTAACCTCTTCATTGGATTTTTATTTCTCTTTTTAGTGATTCTTCTTCCTCTGGCATGAAGGTTAACAGTGGTCGTTTGTTTTGGTAGAGTGTTGTTTTATTTTACAAGGAAAATTAGAGAATGCTTTTTGGACAAAAATCTCTTTGTCTGAATGCTCTGAGATTTTACAGCTCTCAGATATATGGTCTCATTTTTGGGTGGTTCTGAATGGAGACAGGAGATGGAATCAATGATCCTAATGGGTCCCTTCCAACTCAGGACATTCTATGATTCTAATTCTGTTGCTCAAAAGCAGAGGCAATAGATGACAAAGGTTTGGGGTACAATGTGCAAGGGATTATTTGTGAAGTTTCCTGTTTCTATCCTGATGTTTTACCTCCATTCCACATGTGTGGCTGTGCCATGCAGTTAAGTTGTGCCAGGGGAGGTTATTTGGATATTTGGAAAAATTTCTTTTCAGAGAGAGTGGTAATGCTTTGGAACAGCTCCCCAGGGAACTGGTAGAGTCACCATCTCTGGAGATCTTCAAGAAAAGCATAGATGTCACACTGAGTGACGTGGTTTTGTAATGGTCTTGTGATGGGTTGAGAGTTGGGCTACATGACCTCAGTGGTCTTTCCAACATTGATGATTCTATGATTCTATGATTTTGCTGAGAAGGTCTCAGTGCTCTGTTTGCTGCTTAATCTTTGTCTTATGGAGCTGGAAGAGATCACCAGTTCTGGGTCTTGATGATCTCTGAGATGCTAAAAACTTGCACTAGTTGCTGGTCCCACAGTACTGACAGCAAAGGTTACTATCTGTTTAAATATCTCTCACTGATTTTATTTCCAGGAAGGAAAATGTACATATATTTTTCTAAACAATGAGTTACCAGCCATGACTTCAATGACAAAACAATCTGGTTTTCAGATCAAATGTGCCATAATCAAACAAAGAGAGAGTCATTTGGATTTTGGAAAATAAGTTGGAGATAAAACCTCAGGGTATTTCTTTCTCTTTTGAAGCATTCATGCAGTTCTCATTCACAAATGAGAGCTACACAAACCTGGCAGAGATATGCAAACCTGGCAGAGCACAGCTTCCATGACAACTTCATATGTTGAGTCTGAGTGCTCCTCCTCTGGTGACAGTTGTGCAGGTGACAGGGCTCGTTGAACACAACATGTATTTTCTGTCGGGGTTGTGGTTCTCCTCCTACAGCAGCACCCACAGCTCAGCAGAGGAGTCCTGGGTGATCTCTGCATCTCAGAGCCCATGCCATGACCCCAAATCGATTATTTCTATGGATTTGCATGTAACAAAATAGAGGATTTTTCTTATTTAGAATGATATTATATCCCTTATTCAAACCATGGGTGTCTGTGGAAGTACTCTTTTGTAGTGGAGTCACTCAATTTGGACAAATGGGGAAGGGGTTAGTGGAAGAAAGAAGTATGAGCTGATGGCTAAGTCACAGACATCTCCTATGACTACAGACAACTTGCACATAAACAACCAAGTTTGCCATCTGTGAAGCTGGGCGGTACTTAATCACTTTGATTCATTAGGGGAGCAATAAGAGTATAGATCAAGTGATGGTGGGGAGGTTCATACAGGTGATCTCTAAAAGAGAAAGAAATGAGGGAATGTGATCTCTTCATGTTGTTTGAAAGTCAAAAATTTCTCAAAAAATTAACTTATCCAGAGCATAGTCATCCTTCTGCAGTCCAGTCCGTATGTCCCAGAGACAAAACCTAGCGTTTAGACCGAAAGCCAAAGAGCCAAGCTGCATACAGCCATGGCACCTCCAGCTGTCAGCTCTGTTCAATACTGTTATTACATTTTCCTGAGCTGTTACCCATTTGTTTTTCAAGTAACGGTCAGTTGTTTTCTGACTGTTGTAACGTAATAGATAATGAAATCTACTCATTCACCAGCACTTCGTGTATATACATGAGACTAATTGCACGTAAAATATTTATTGGATCCTGACAACAGCCTTCATACATGCTGATGATCACTGTGGTGTAATAATAGAGACTGGAAAAAAGAGCAAGGAGCAAGCTTTAAGCAGGAGGTAAAGAGCAGAGGTTGATTAAAGTAGCTTTGCAAAGTCAGTGTTTAGTAATGAGTTGGAAAAAGAGGCAGGGTAATTACAACCATAGAGCAAATACAATAAATAGGTTAGTGTTTCTTTTTCAGATAAATCTGCTAGGTTTTTTTCAAAAAGAAAAAAAAAAAAAAAGTGATGTATGCATCCTACAAACCAGGCATTTAAGATCAGTAGATCTAATTACACCAAATATTACTCCTCAAGTCAAGTGACTTTGAAATAGGAAAAGCAGTTATCTAGCCAGCAGCCAGGATTCACAAGAGATCTCTGAGCTGAGGCATTCAAACCACAGCCTTGTGACTTCAGGAGGGTGATTAACTCCTGATTCACTGTTCTGAGAACAGCAGGCGGCAACCACTTCCTCTTGAAGGGTGCTGATATTGCAGAACATTGCCTTCAGGCAAAAAAGCATGTATTTTAGACGCCTTCTCAGAGATTTTGTGAGTGTTCTCTATTATATCTTGCATCAGCTCTGCTCATATACTGGTACTTACAAACAGTTTTTTTAGCTTTATCATCAGATGCATAACTTGAAATACTGTATGTCCACTCTAGGGAATTCACTGCCTGCAATTTTGATGAGGAAGAACCATTAACAAAATGGGGAAATAACCACCTTTCTTTGCCAGTGTATTACTTACCACACGGTGAATGCCACACTGTACAAAGCTTCAGTTCTGTGGGCTTAAATGAGGTACATAGGTTAGTAAAGTATATTCCTACCCTTTGTCAGTGGAGAGGAAACCATCAGACTCAGATCCTAGAGTTTGGAGGTTGTTGTTGACTGTAGAGAAGCTCGTAGTTGGGCATGTGCCTAACTTGAGTACATAAATTGAGTACTGCTAAATCAGTTATGAGCTGTTCGCTCATTTTCATTCTGGGCATGCCTCATAGGCCTTCTCTATAGGGGTCTTTTTTGGGGACAGTCTTTTTTGATTGGAGTGATCCATAACTTTTTACAAGGATAGATAACAGCAGGACAAGGCTTTAAGTTGAGGGAGGGAAGATTTACGTTGGATATCAGGGGGAAGTTCTTTACTATGAGAGTGGTGAGGTGCTGGAACAGGTTGCCCAGAGAGGTTGGATGCCCCGTCCCTGGAGCTGTTCAAGGCCAGGTTGGATGGGGCCCTGGGCAGAGTGGTCTAGTATTAAATCTGGAGGTTGGTGGCCCTGCCTGTGGTGAGGGAGTTGAAGTTTCATGATCCTTGAGATCCCTTCCAACCCAGGGCATTTTGTGATTCTGTGATTCTGTGAGAACAGACAGCAGGGGCAGAGGAAACCAGCAGTGGGAAGTGCTTCAGCTTGTTTTTGGGAATTCTGTTTTATCAACACAAATGTACTCATTAGGTGCTTAAATATGGGTGAGACGGATGCAGGATTCACTATCCCATGGGGTTAGATCCTTTATCTAGGTGTAACATTTGCAAATAGCTCCTTCAGGGCAGGCAGTTTTTATCAACTCTACAAATGATGCTGATAAACACAGGATGCTTCCACCCATCAAAGCTATACCAGGGGTTATTCTAAGAGGATTTCAAGGACTTTCTCTTCTAACTCTTGAGAATAGTACCAGTTATTCAAGGTAAAGAAACAACTGCATGGGACAAAAGGCTCTTTAACTGTGTGTGTCCAGGCTGGGCAATGGTACCTTCCATTGTGTTGTCAAACCATGAATAGCACAGGTCACCCATGATGACTGGATTTCGTGACTTTGATTCTACTGAACCAGGCAGCAGAACGTACTGCACACAGTCATACTTGTGCTGAATCAACCTGAATGCCTTTGATGGCTTTTTTTTTTCCCCCACTCAAAGACTTCTGCTACAAAATTAGCCTATCAAGATGTGAAGAAAAAACTATGAATCAATAGAAGAGTTTCCGCTCTTTGAAGCCTAAGACTGTGCCGGCTGTCTGGTAATGGGAGTCTCACTGCTGTTTTCACATGACCTGCTCAAAGAAAGGAAGAACAAAGACGTGACACAGAGTGAAAGAACAGCACCCTGAAGGAACAAGACAAATCCTAATCGGTGGTTTTACTGTCAGTTTTTGGGTGATCTTATTGTTCACTCATGTTGCCTTTGTCAGCAGTTTCCATCACGTGTTTGTCAGTTCCTAATCTTGCTACCAAAAAGGTCAAAGTGCAACTAACATCTTATCTTGTGATGTTAGGCATCTTCATGACTTTGCATTAGACTCTGTCTCATTTCTAAAGATTAACTTATCTTTTACACTTCTGAGGGGTCCAATTCACACCCTTCTTGTTGACTTTTAAAAAATTTTCCCCACTTGGTTCATTTATCATGAGTCTAATGCCTGTAAGCTGGTAGTTGTTACTAGACACACTTCAAGTCTTGCACATTCAGGACCAAAAAACAAATAAACACAAAAACCCACCAAACATTAAAATGCATAATTCTGAAGAGTGCTCTCCAGTTACTTAAAGGTAAACACGACATATTCATTGCTGTGTATAAGCAGGTGCAAAACATATATGTAAAACTTAGTTGTGAAGTATATTGGTGTAGTGAGGTATTATTTTCAACACTACAGTTCCAGATGATTGAACTGGCATGAAGGGAGTTTGCAGTGCTTGCCAGATTTCTAGCTCACTCTGCTCACTCTGATCCTATAGAGCAGATAGTCTGACCCAACATTTGCAGTAATGGATACCAAGTGAGAACAGAATAGGGTGAGGATGGGGATGGCATCAGCAGAACCTCACCCTGCAGAAGTTGTATCTTTCTGTATGTTTTAGAACTGCTTAAAGACCAGATCACGTAAACAAAACAGTGAAATGCTAGAGTTTTGTGGTTCTTTTCCTGTCTCCCCTTCAAGTCTTACTGGCTGTTGCTCCACACTCCCATATGTAAGATAAGGGAATAATCACTGATTAATTATGCTGCTATGAGGACTCGCAAATTAATTAATTTACAATTAATATGCTTAGCTCACAAGATCTGTTGCCTGAGGTGTGATTTTTTTGCCCTTTCAACTAGAAACCTTTACAATGAACTGGAAAAGAACCAGTAGATGGGCACATAGGCCTAGAATTCATCCACAAATACTGAATAAGAATTTGTCTGTCATATTTTGCAAGAAATACAGATTTGCCCTCCAGGTCTGGAGATTTGCATTAATATATTTTGCTCCAGAGATAAATGTTCTTGTTTGTCCAGATGACCTAACAATGATGTGCAGACACTGTAGTAAAGAAAAAAAGAAACCAAAACACCAGTACACAGACAACATCATCTCTGTCCCCACAGCTTTAGGTTTCTCTGCCCTGAAAAATAAGCAGAACATGAAAGTTTCTGTTGCAGGTTCTTTTAAATCGTAACTGTTTTGCTTTCAGTCATATATTTTATAGTGTCTCACCTCTAATTTTCCTCAATTTGCAGGTTGAAAAAGATGATTTATCTGAGAGACCTTGCAGTGCCAAAGAAAGCGGGGACGTTGGCTAGAAAATGAAGACCCAATAATCTTTAAAATATTAATCATGTTTCAGGCAGAGTTTGCCAGTGCTTTCTAGGGAGACCAACTGATTTGGGAGTTCATTTGGGAACTCTTCCAGGATATTAGGCTGAAAAAGAAAATATTCTGTGACTTCTGGAGTGAGAAACTTGGTAGGAAGCACTTTCTGGCTCTATATAATTTTCCCTTAATCTGTATTTATGAGCTACTTTTGTCATTCAGAATGCCAATTGGAGAGAGTTTACAATAGCAATGGACAATAAACAGAATATTCATGGTTTGAATCCTAATCGGGGAAGGCTAAACGATAGGAATTCAGTTCTGCAAGAAATTCTGATACTTCAATCTTTTTAAAATTTAAGAATGGTTAAAAAAATGTTTCTAAAATAGTTTCTGAATTAAGAAATTTTCTGAATTATTGAAATAAGCAATATGAATGACTTGCTACCTTGAATGTATTTTGTAAGCGTTCAGAAAAATAATTTTTTGGAATACATAAGTCATCAAATTACGTGATCAATATATGAAAACAACAATAAAAAGCATAATGAATCATTTCATCCTTTCGTTGTTCGATAATTTCATCAAGATGAACAATATTGTTTCTGCATTTTGATTTCAGATGAAGTGCACTTTTGCATGAGAAGTTATTTTGCAAAATGTCACCCACAAAGACTGTATGGCTAGGAGACAGCCATCTTTCTGCATGAGTTCTCCTTAAACCCCGGTGAAGCAAGTGAGAGAGGCCTGCAGATAGCAGGAGAAGTCCTGGAAGAAGAGACAAGTTCAAAACATGAAGTGATAATGACAACCCTACGGCAACCAAAATGACCACTTGGTGTTCCTTTTTGTCTCTGTTTTATATCATTTGAAGATTAACAGTTAACCATGTGTTTAAATCTGGAAAATCTATCCTGCCGGTTATTGTCATGTAATATGACTACAGCAAGAGTTTGCTCAGGTACAGCCATCCAAATACTGCTGAAGTCTTAATCAAGAGGCGTTTTCTAAATGTCAAGATAGAAAGTGCAGTAAGAGGTCCAATGGCCAAATTCCTAGCTGGATGAATACATAATTTTGATCACAAAAAGTAATGAAAAATGCTCACCTATAGTTATTTGTCTGACCTTATATCTTCCCCACATATCCCTCTAATGTCTGTAGTCTCTAGTTACTTTGATTATAACCTGCCTACTTCAGGAGGTCACATTTTGCTTGGGGAGAAGTGAATTCACAAACTAGAAGTTTTCCCTAGAGGCAGACCTGCTATTTTGTTTTTTCATGAATTCAGATCAGATTGCTCACAGTCACCTTTTATATTAACTACAAACTCCACATGAAGCATTTTCTATCCAGCGTGGTTAACATACTGTTACTTTGACTGATGGATTCATTTCACTGAACTCATTTTAAGCTTATGGTTTAATTCTTTTATTTAAAACAAGTATTAATCAAAAGTTCTATTGTGTAAGCAGCATGAGTACTCAATATTTGTACCAAATCATGACTGCAAAGATAAGAATTTGGGGAAGATTTTGGGAGGGTGTTTCAAACCTGAAACAGCAATCAAATCTAGATGATAAATTACTTAACTTGAAAAAATGATGGAGAGAAAATGACTTCTAAGTAATGTTTGAACTGATTTATATGATTTATTTGTCCCAAGTACACTTAGAGCTGAATCCTTTGAACCTGAGATCACTTATCTATCTAAATTCTCTTCAGAACAATCTAGCCAATGCCTCTTAAGTTATTGAGGATGGGATGAGGAATGGATTAAATCAAATCAAGAGATGTCCATTTTTCTTTGCCTACGAAGCATCTACTGGAGTCACCAGAATTTAGCCTACTTAGATGACCTATTACTAAGTATTTAAATTTTAAGTGAAATGAATATCACCTTTACTACACTCATTCAAACTGTGCAGGTGAAGGATATGCAGCGGTGCTATACACAGAAAGTTAACTCCAGATTACCCTTTGCTCCACAAAAGTGAATCCTAGTAGAGAAATCAACCCTCAAGGATAACTGTCATGAATAAAAATGTCCCTGGCAAGGTGTGCAGACTGGGGCTTGCTTGGGTGAACAGACCATAATAAACTGCTGGTTATAGCAGTTAACAGAATGAGAAACTGACAGAGGCTAGCACCATGAGGGATGGACACATTTCAAAGGAGTTCAAGGCAGAGTTGTGTGAGCAGCAGTCAGACCTCACTAACATCTAGAAGGGAACACTGGGGATTTCTGGAGAATTGCAGTGATATTGCTTAGGGAAGCACTTCAGTAATGCCTGTTTCAGCAGAGGTGACCAAGGTAACCAGATACAAAATGCATCAAAAGTGGGGACAGCTGGAAAAAGGAACTGGCAGGGTGTTTTGTTGGTTTGTTTGCTTTGTTTGTTTGTTTGTTTGTTAGGAAACAAGGGCAGAGAAAGGAAGGCATCAAGATGTACTATGAAAGAACAAGCTTAGAAAAATTGGGAGAAAGGAAATAAAAAGAACTCATGTTTAAGCAAATGGTTGCTCAGTACATTTGCCTGGCCAAACACTACTCAATTACTGCAGTCTACCTCATTCTCTCATTAAAATCTGTTCCAGTTTTCCACACAAGTACACTTTAGATTTCTGAGTGAGATGTTTACCAACTTCTCTAGATGGTGTACAGGATAAAGGGTCAAGAAACAGAAGAAATGAACCTAAAGAAAGAGAAGAGGTGAGATAGGTAATGTAGAGACTTACATGCTGCTGTCAAATGATAGCATAAGGTCTGTAGGCCAAATATTGCTTGCTACAACTTGAGTCAACCAAGAATTCAACTTTTGACTCTTCAAAGCCCAGATGTATTTTTGAGAAAAGTCTCTTTCGTCAGGAAGGTCTGCAGTTTCTCATACTTGGGCCAATTCTGATCCAACAAATAACTTCTGTAAATCATTGGGATTTAAGAGATTGACTGCTGTGCAAAATGGATGAGCATGGAAGACAGTAAGAACTGGAAGAAAGCAAAATATTTTAGAGTGAAAGGATTCCAATCTGAGAAGAAATGCTTTATCAGAGAAATTCAACAGTCTTTCTCAATATGCAGCACTCATATTCTTCATTCCAGAATATTCAGTTTAAAGTCTGACCTTGAGAGATCTGGAGAAAAGAACAGAGAAAAACACAAAAGACCAGAGAAACTCTATAAGGAGACAGTGCTTCTATTCTAAGCCATTTGTTTTCTGAGACAGAATCTCACCCTTTGCTTTCTTAAACAAAAAAGGCCTACTGCTGAAGCAAATGACATCAATAGGATTATATATCAACTATTTATTATCCAAAGGTTTATTTCACAGAATGTCTTAAATATGCCTGTTTCAAAAGTGCAGAAACATTCTATCATACTAGTAGCTGGAAAGATTACTGCATACAGAAGTGTTTCTGTATGTCATCACTTTTTCCTAACATGTGATGCCTTGCTGATTTGTATTGTAGGGCTTTTAGGTTTGTTCCGGCATCATCTTCATGGAGAGAGATGGAACAGATTTGGCACTACTTCTTGTGTGCAATGAAATAACATTTTTCAGGAACAACCTGTGCTGTTGGGCTTTTTGGAGAATGAGCAAGACTCGTGGATTTGTTGCTGTCTTGGGAAATTTACTTCTTGCTCCCCTTGACTGAACTCTGTGTATTGATTGTCAGTATCCGGCCCAGCTTTTGACAAACAAAGCACATTGCACTTTCAGTGCACTGCATTACTAGTGGGTTGCACACAGGCCAGATCTCCTTTACTGTAAAATTGGCTTCAGAGACTTGAAATAAAGCCTTGTAAAGATGCTCCTAGTACACATTAATGACTATAGCACTGACCTGAGACACAGGTATTCAAAATAGTCCAATGACTTTTGACAGATATTTTTGTTGGAGCTTAAAGTTAATACAATGTTGAGCAAAACGAACATCGCTTTCATTCAATTGAATTTATAAAAGCAAGATGCTTTCTTATGTGTCAAGTCCTCAGCCCCTATGATGTTGATATGTTCCAAAGGGAGGAAGAAATACAGGGCACCTTCCTACCAGCGCTTCCTGATTCAGCACAAACAAACCTTTTAAAATTATTTTCTTCCCTGAAAAAGCAACAGATGATGTTTCTAACTACAGTCATTCGAAAGGAATCCACAGAAGTGAAATATACTGCTTCCAGTGCTGGGGAGTAAATATCTTGTCAAGAAACTTTGGCCAGCGCTTTTCCAACACAGATATTTTAACTTAAGCACATCTCTTTAAGCACTAAAAAATGTAGATGATCTGATATTCAAAGATTACTTAGAGAGCTCACCAACCTAAATGGGAGACCAAACAGACCATTTGCGTGTTAGTGATCAGTTCTAGCATCCTTACTCATTACTGACTTCAGTTTTCACATGTCTCAGTGTCCAGTTGTATGGTACAACTACTTACTCACTTTAGTTGAAAGTGTTGAATACAGTGAATAATTGGAGACTTTGGAGTGACTGCCTCATACAACATAACTAAAATTAGTGAATTCTACCTAAGATGTCCATGGCTGCTAGAAACACTGACATTTTGACGATGTCCACAAAAGTTGACAAGATAAGATGAAAAGTATTTCAACACAACAAATGGGGAGAATGCAGTGTGCCAATAAGATCAGTGTATTACCTGCTAAGTTAGATACAACATGTTTCATACGTAGAGGTGGCTTTTAGCAGAAGATTTGTCACACTTCTGCTGCTTTACGGGCAATTGATAATAACACTTAATTAAGCATCCTGAGTTCACTGCTGTGTACATTAGCTTTAGAAATCAAACTTGCACTAATCATTCAGTAAATGCATCTGTTCACTACCAATATTTTACTGTAACATTCTGATTTCTTAATTAGTGGGATTAAACAGTAGAAGAGACAATATATTTATAGTGTTTTCCCTGAGGGCTACTTATCATCCTTTGATGACCATGTCAAACTCCCATTCATTTTTGCAATAGCCTTTTCCTATCCAAGGGTGTAATTTAGCCCAGGGAATTTATCAGCTACAAAATAAACACTAGCTGCACAGAAGAAGCAATAATACCATATTTTAACTCATCCCATAGTAATTATGCTTGATGAAGCTGTTTCTAAGTCTGTCACTAAGGGAAATGTCATTAAAACTGGGAGGCTCCAGATGTTTGGAGCTACTCTAGTACTCTAGTGAACCCAAAGGCATTTCATCAGATGGTTCCGAATTCACACTGAACCAAGGGCAAAGGGTAGATTGATGCCTTCTTCAGAAGGTTTCTGGGCTGGACTGCTGGTAGAGAAAAGGCTCTTCATGACATTTCTGAATTTCTTTGATCTCACAAAGAATGCAATATTAAAATAAAATAAAACAACACTCTCATACTTTCTGCATTTCTAATACAGAAAACAGTGCAACCCAGTGATATATCCAGCCCCATGCTGGATATGGCTCTGGGCAGCTTGGTCTAGTGGTTGGTGACCCTGCACATAGCAGGGGGTTTGATACTAGATGATCATTGTGGTCCTTTTCAACCCAGGCCATTCTGTGATTCTATGATTCTGTGATTCTGTGATTCTGGGATATAGGTGAATGTGTATCCATGGGCATATGTAGCGATGACCTTGTATGCAATATGTTTCTGTGTGTTTTGTATGCTGCAAATTGTTAATGACTAAAACTTCTGGACTCAGATCATCTTTCTTGAATTTGCAATCATGTAATAACTTACTTAAACTGTCTGTAGGACCATGGTGCAGTACAGACCAGGGCTGTGAGGTTTCCTCTTCCTTAGCTCAGTGCCATGTGTGAGTTCAGGCTCTGCTGCCTGACGGAGGCTGTGATGTGGTTGTGCCCCTGTTCAGGCTGTGATCATCAAGGACAAGAAAATCAATAGCCACATCAACCACTTTCCACCACCACAGAGAGCCCCTGGCCTGCATGCCTGGGCCTTTCCCAGCTCCATGCCCATGCTGTCCATCCCAAAGCCCCATGATAGCCCTGTGTGCCTTCACCCACCCACTGTGACAGGGACCCACCAGTGCTCTGCTTACAGTGACGGGGACTCAACAATCTTGGGGATGGGGCCATCTCACACAAGGCACAGCCTGCATCTGCTGAGGGTAGGAGGGTGGGGAGCACGCTGCTCATAGCTGACTTAAGTGTGCTGTAGAGTATGGGCAGCTGTTTTGGGGTCAGAAGTGCAGCATGCTCAGAGTTCCTATTCCAGCCGTGTATGGATGTCTATCTGCAAGGCACATGAGAAGCAACAAAGAAACAGCCGCCTGCCCTGCTTTCCTGCCCCGTTCTCCGCTGATGGCTCTCCTCGCTGGGTTGCTTGTCTGCCAGTCATTTCCATAACCATATGGGGTTGTCACAAACTCCTTTTTATATGTCCATTGCAATCGACAGGGCTTATAACACCTCCTCTGGGGCCAGGTCTCAGCAAACCAGGCAAAAAATTTAGGATACAGGTAGAGGTTTCTTAAACATCTGTGGTTTCCAGTAGAATCCAAAAGGAGTACAGTGAGGGGCTGACTTATTTGTCCTGCAGAGACTTGGCAGTTGTCTTAGGGTCAGTATACAATAGTAGTCTGCTTCAATCTGTGTTCTGATGTCCACCTGCAGGGCAAAAGAAAAGAAACAAGGTGCAGCTGCCTGCCCTGCTCCCCTGTCCTGCCCTTCCCTGCATGACCATGCTCACCAGATAGCTCATCTGCCAGCCTGTTTTGTAGCTATCTTGAAATGCCCAGAACTGACATGGCCACTGCAGTCACTAGGCCTGGTGCCAGCATCTGCAGTGAGGTCAGGTCTCAGCAAACCCCACAAAAAAAGATGGAGTAGGGTCAGGGGGATCTTAGGGAGCCTGCAGGGTCCTATAGGATTAAGGAGTACAGCTTGGGGCTGACTTACCTCTTCAGTAGAGTATTGACCACTTGTATCCAGAAGGAGTACAACTGAAGTCTGGCTTATCTCTCCCGTAGAGAATGTTAGCTGTTTGGGCATCAGAGGTCTAGCATATTTTGTGATCTGCTTCCATCCCTGTGCAGGACACAGAAGCAACAAGAAGGCAGCCAAATGCTCTGCTTCCCTGACCTATCTGACTGTGTGTGGCTCTGCTCAACGGGTTGCTCATCTGATAGTATTTTCCATGGCCATCTGGGTCTGTCTGTGTCACCAAGCCAAGCTGACATGGCCACTGCAGTCACTAGAGCAGTTACAATGACCATCTGTGGGTCAGGCATCAGAAAGCAAGGGCAAAGTGTTGGAGGAGGGGCAGGAGTGTCTTAGAGAGCTTGCAACTTCCTGAGGAACCCAGGAGTACAGTTAGATTCTGACTTACCTGTCCTGTAGAGTGTTGATCGCTTGTTGGCAGACAAATCAGGGTGAGGACAGGAGCATTTAATTGGGAAAATCATCAGCTGGGGCAATGCACAGAGGATGGCCTCTGCAGGAACATGCAGCTGGCCCATGGGGAGCCCTGCAGTGCCCATGCAGCTCACTGCTTTGGATAGGCACGCGTTATGTGTTGCATTTACATCAGTGCATATGGGAGGAAATAAGGGCAGTAAGTAGAGTCCCCAAAAGTGTGTCAGAAAAAACAGCACAAAGCAGACAATATGTTCATAATCAGAACCTTTATTTAGAGAATCTTTTTCACTGTTTTGAATCTCGGATAAGCTTTCCACAATGATGGTGGGAGGTGTGGAACTCCTGGTGTCCATGCCCTGTACATCCTCCAGATGCCTGCAGGACCATCGTGTGGCACATGACACTGTAATCACTGGGGCTAATGTCACCACCTCCTGTGGAGCCAGCTCTTGGCAAACCAAGGAAGGTGCCTGCGTCACCAATTCCTTTCTACATGACCACTGCAGTCACTAGGGGAAAGGTCTCATCAAACCCTGTGGGACAAGGTCTCATCAAACCCAAAAAGGGTGAGGTGAGGGCAGGGGGATCTCATGGAGCTTTCAGGGTCCTGTAAGACCTGTAATTTGGGTCTGACATATATGTCCTTCAAGACTTTGGCAGTTGTCTTGGAGTTGGCATGCAGTAGTGTTTTTGTTAAACTACTTCCTTTCAGAAATGCTAAGGTGTGACTTTCAAGAGTGTTTAACCTCAAGTCCTGCGGTATGAATGTGGGCAAAAGCGTCGTTTATGTTGTTTGTACTCTGCACCTAAAATCAAGGAGCTGTTGAGGTGGAAAGGCATCTCAGAAGATCGCCTCATCTAAACCTCTATTCAAAGCAGGATCAGCTAGAACTGGTTTCCCAGATCCTTGTCTACTTGGATTTTGAATATCTTCATGAATGGAGACTCTACAGCATCTCTGGGCAACTTGTTCCCATTGTTTGTTCACACTCACTGTGTGATATTTCCTGCATTTCTGCTTGTGTTTGTTGCTTCTTTTGTCCTATCAGTAGATGTTACCATGAAGAGTTAGGCTCCATCTTCTTTCCTCTTATTTACACATATTGAGAATACTGCTCTGAGCTCTCTCTTCTTTAGGCTGATCAGTCATGGCTCTGTCTGCCTCTCCTCATATGTAAGACCCTCAAAGCCCTCAGATATTTTCATGGCCATTTGTTGAACTCACTCCAATAGGTTCACAGGGAGCGCATGAGAGGACACAGCACTGCATTTGTGCACCAGTGCTGTGCAGAGGTGAAGCACCACTTCCCTCCACTTGCTGGTGACACTGCCTAACGCAGCCCAGGGAGCTGTTGATCCCTTCTGCAAAGGTCTCTTCTGCTGGATCTTGTTCAAATTGTCTGCCAGAACTCTCAAATCTCTTTGCAGAAGTGCTTTCCAGATGTGAGTTCCAGCTTTTCCTGGTGCCTGGAATTGTTACCAAGGGTAAGGTGCATTTCCATTTCCTGAACTTCGTGAGGTTCACCACCATGCTGTACTCACAGTGAGAGCAGGTGGTGGAAAGTTAGAAACTATCAGGCTGTGGAGACTTAACGCCAACCATTGGCATGGACTTATAATTTTCATTTTTCATTCAAGACTGACAACATGGGGAGTAATCTCTCCATTCATAACTCTGCCCACCCCTCTGTAGTGCATGGGAACAAAGCAGCAGCAGCAAAACCTCTGCTTGCAGGGCCGACTAACTGGTTCTACAGCAGGGATGTTGTCAATCGAAGTAGCAGCCTGGTGATGCTTCTTGGTTGACTTGGAGGCATTAGGCAGCCCCTCTTATCAACAGAGATGCTCTCTGTGCTTGAATCCTTATCTGCATATTTTACTGCTTATTGCTCCCCATTTTCTAATGTGGTCACAGTAGTCTTTTCAAAGTCAGGGCAATCTGACTCACAAGCACCATCTTTCCCTGTGCTACTCACAGTGCAACACAATTGCACCGATTGCAGCATAAAAAATTCAGCTCTGATAAAGGAATAAAAACCCTCACTGCAGTTAGATAAATTAATCTGCAAATAAATGTTCTGAAAATGCTCTTACTCCATGGACTGGGAGTGGAATACATTAGCACAAAAGAGTCTATAAGTTCTTGTCGCTATAACATTTAATAGTTTATTACTGGGAGGAACTAAAGAAAAGTTTTTAGCAATTTGAATAAATTCATTTAAATGTTACATAAATGCATGAGATAGCATCTAGTTTCTTTATAATAGGTCAGCATTACGAAAAATTTCTCCATTACAAGAAGGGTATGTCAGCTCTGGAATATATTATTCTAGAATAGCCAGGACTAGAATATATTAATACATAATGATGAAAGAAGCTATAATACATAATGTATTTCCATCTGATGCAGGAATCTGTCTTCTATATAAAAACTAACGAATCATCTTTCCAGTACATCAGGCTTTAACTGCCCTACAATAGGAACCTCTCAAAAGGGTGTTACATGAGTAATAGTATATACAGTGCACAGCTCTTTGTATCAAGAATGATTTCTAATCCTAGCATTATAATTATAGACATTTTAAAAGATTTTTTTCCCCTTTCTTTTTCAATTTGATTATTCAGGGAGGACTCCTTCCTCATACTTACTTACTTCTGTGGACATACACATACTGAGCTCCTCTGTATCAGGCTACAAACATTGAAACAATACTTCAGGTTTAGTATCCTCCTTCTTTTTTTTTTTTTTTACCTTAAGCCTCAAGAATCACAGCAAATTTTGTGAACGTTTGTGTTATCTCACTCAGATGCTTGCTTTCTTGCAGATAACACAGTGAGGTATACTTTCTCTATTACTGGTAACCACAATGGTTTTAAATAGTCTGAACCACAGTGAGACAATTACCACTGAAGGGTGGGATTGCTTTGCCATTAAAGGCACTGAAGCTTCCACATGGATTTACTTTTCTTATTTCATTATTTACCTTGAAGAATATTGCTGTGAAATCGTTACCATCAGTATTGACCACTATAGGAATCTATAATCTTAACTAAAGCCAAGAAATTGAATGCAATAGCATTTCTTAGCCAGACCCTTAAAAAAGCCACTTCTTCTGATATAAATACTGTTAGGTATTGTCTCCCACAGCAAGTCCATAGTATGAGAGAGTGTCATTACATGAAAACGAAGGAAGGAAGGAAGGAAGGAAGGACGGAAGGAAGGAAGGAAGGAAGGACGGAAGG
>JAOWBP010037556.1:0-21149 GCA_028571105.1 Tragopan temminckii
AGATGTGGTTGCTATGGATTGGCCACAATAGGCAACTGCATCTGCCCATTGGATGCCATGCTCAAGTTCTCCTTTCCCTAGGCATAGTCTGGGTCATGCCACACTTTCATCCCTTGGTTTCTACTGCAGGGGTGGAGAGCTGCTGAGTGCATGCCCATTGTGGATTCAGAACATCTCATCTGAACTCAAAACGCTCCCAGGTGACCCCACTTGCTAGACTCTATAGTTAAAGATGGTAGAGAAGCACTGACCAGGGTGAGGGAAGAGAGCAGAGACCTAGCAAGGGGCTTCAAGAGAGGATTCAACTTGACCTCTGCTAACCGGTTGCTGTGCTGATCCTGATGCTGGCTGCAGCCATACTTACTGGGAGTTGATCACTTTCTGAGTAAAACTTGGCAGAATATGCCAAGTTTTCTCTCAGTGCCTCAACTTTTTGCAGCCGTAAAATGGGTCAGGGCTTTTAGGGAGCTACACTCACTACTGGCATTTGTTTAAGGGCACACTCAGAGGATTTTCTTGATTGAGGAAGAGCAAACAGTGGCACGCTTCATGCGCTGCACCTGTGCTTGAGATAGTGCTTTTGGAATTTTTACCTGTCATGGTGCATAGCAAGGTTTATATCCATGCAGCAATCTCAACCAAAACATTTTTGCACCTGCCTTGAGTTGGCTGTGCAGTCAGAGGGAGGCAGCCAGACAGCTAAAGGACAAGAAACATGCTTTGAGTGGAATAAAAGGTCCTAAAGTCATACCAGAGAAAAACAGGGCCTACTGGTGGCCGAGAACTGCTCGCTGAGGTGCGGAGATCTAAGATAAGAATAGCCCCATCGATACAAACTGAATAGGAGACAAAAGATTTAATAAATGGTATAATAGGGTTTTTACTCAGTGAAAAGATAAATTTTGTTCCTTTTCAGATTATGAACAGCTGCCCAGAGAGGTGCTGGAGTCACCATCCCTGGGAGTGTCCAAGAAAAGGGTGAATGTTGAGCTGGGCATCTACAGGGGTCACAGTCATGGGTTGATAATTGAACTAGATGAACTTAGTGGTCTTTCCAGCCTTAACGATCCTATGGGTAGAATAAATAGTAAAGAAAAAAATACATATTCCTCGGTGCTGATAGATACAATTCAATTTTGTCGTTAAAAACAAAGAAAAGAAAAAAGAGTAACACCCAGAGACACTTGTGTGCCAAGTTTCACCCTGTTGCTGTTTGATACAGGTGAGATATTAAACCCTGCAGACCAAGTTTGCAATGGAAAGAGGAACAAGCAGCTAGTGGCGCTGGGTGAGCAGCTGCCGCTAGTGGGGCGAGCCGCACATTTTCCGCAATACTGTGGGATGGCTGACAAGGAGTGGACCTGCCTGCTGGCTGGCTGAGAAACCTGCAGCGTGCTCAGCCAGCGCTGCTCAGAGTGACCCTGTGTTTGCCAATTAGTTCTGCACATCACTTCATCAGGAATTAGAGCGCTAAATCAACTCGAATGTTTTTAATATTGGGAGTGTTTTGCCGAGTTTCTTCATCATCTTTGTAATTTAAATATCCTGTTGTGTAAGAATAAAGACAGGAAGTGAGCTATACAAAACCTTACAATAACAGTATTAGGTTTCAGATAAGCCGATGGGCTCGGCATCGTTGTGTATTTTTTTTCTGGGGGTAATGTAAGTTTCGCAAATGCTTGAAGAGATTATGTTTGCTGTTAGGAAAACATCTAAAATTTTTGCAAATTAGGCTTTGCTCATTATGCACTAAAAAACACCCTCCTGTTAACAATACTCGGCCCACAATGCCAGGCTTTAATTATTTAGCGTCATGCTTTATTTGTGCTCCTGCCGTGAAACCAAACCCTCTCCAGCAGGCAGACCCGGGTGCTGGGTAGGTGCCTACCTACACACTCTCCCATTGTTTTCACTCCCTCTTGGCGCTGGTTTTATGCAAATGCAGCCCTTTGTGCACATGCAGCCAGCACAGATATTCTTGCACTTGGGGCACACCACAGCTTTCCCCCGGGCACGGCTGCTGGGTTGTGTCGTCTCCTCCCACACGACTGAATCTCTGTAAAAGAGATAACAAAGTCTGTGAGTTATAAACACAAGCCTTGTTTTATATACCTGAGCCTAAAGAAGAATAATGTATTAATGGGAATATTTTGAATTTCCCAAAGGAATCAAATAATTTTTGCTAGCCAGATGAACACAGAACCTTTCCAACCATAAGCAACCCCCATATAAAGTATCCAGCAGTGCATCATTTAACAAATGTAGGATATGATTTCTGAATCTATTCTTCTCTAATAAGATTATTATCCCACCCGCCCCATTCCTACTGAAGCTGGTGTGCTCACACAGCTGATCCCCAGTTACACATACTATCAGTGTGCAATCATCTCCAGCATGGCAAAACTTTTGATGTTCAAGTGTATTTACACGAGCACCTTAGCACCTGCATGGCACATGCAGATCCATTATCACAATCACAGCGTGTAAAGAGATTTTCGCATTTCTGTATATACCAAAAGGCAAAATTGCCTGACACTCTGCCTTTACAAGCCCCTCTTTGCAGACAGCCACATTCGATTAAAGTTTAGCCATTCTGCTGCAATTTGTATGGAGAGTGTCTGAATCAAGCTAAAATTTTAGTTAAAATTTCACTCACTACTCTCAGCTGTTGCTGAGAAAGAAGTTAACAAAAACCAGGTTATTCTGCCCATCTTTACACATTTGGGAACTTGGAATTGTTTTAGCATTGCCACCATTTGAAGCCAGAGCCTGAAAAACCCGCAGAGACTCCCTATGCGAGGGCTTTGCCTTTTGCTATTCTTGTTATACATTTGGCTGTATACAAGCCTGTGAAAAATCACAGTTTGCACATGCTCCATCACTACTTGTTCAATTTTAGTCGCTAAATTCTGAGAAGATTCTGCTGTAGCTGAGGATGCTCAGGTTTCACACAGCTGGTAGCATCGACTGAACCACATATGCTGCGTCCTCAGTTACAGTGTCCTCACTGTTGCATGCTAGAATACATTATTCTAGTACAGATTACAGGGACAAAGCCAAAATTTCACTAAAGTGAGAACTCACAGCAGTAAGGCTGGGGTGAGCTCCAACAGCAACTGCTGAGGAGGTACATCAGTGCACGAAGCATTCAAATATTACAGAACTGGCCAGCATGGGAAATTTCACAAGGAATTTAGTTATTCTTTTTTGAGAGACACGTCTGACTAGTGTACAGCAAATAAGGCAGGGGATAAAAAACTGAAATCCGAAGGTAACAAAATACGGAACTGCTGATAATTCCTGAAACTTAAAATATTCTTTGTCTTAAAATTAATATGTGTCTGTGCAAGTTAAGGCGATACCATAAAGCATGCATTATGAGGGGCTGGGTGAGCAGACATCCTCAGCAGCGGCACTTTCTGTAGTATTTTGTCTACAGTAGTTAAGAGCACAATAACGAACTTGATTGCTTTAATGCGTGCTGGGAGTTTATACATTCGCACGGACACAGAAGTGGAAACACACATTGCCTATGGACAGTTTGCCTCCAGACCAGAATAATCAAATATTGATGGACCATGCAGTAGTTAATAGTTAATTGCATTTGACAATATATAAAAAAAAAAAAGAATCAGGAATAACTAACCCAAAGTTATCAGAGACAATCATTTACTAGATGTTATGGTCGGCCCCTGGTGTGGAGCTTTCAGCTATCCCACGTGGAATATTACAATCTGGGATAATTGGTGAAGTGCCAAGCGGGGCTTTATGGAGTTTCCACTTATGTCTCAACTAGCTCTGAGCAGAACAACGAAGGAGGATCTTCTACAGTGTACTCCTCTTTTCCCTTACTTCTTCCAGCTGTAGGAAGAGATGAGTTCCACTCTCAGCTATGGAAATGAGCCATGATTTCAGTTTTATGAGGTCTTATTTCAGTAGCCTGCTTTGAATAATAAACGATTAACTCTCAGAGCACACAGAAAGGCGCATAATTTTTAAAGCACATCCTGTTTCAAGGACTTCAGGATATAAACCATTTAAGAGAAAGGAATTATAGAAACAAATGGAGGATAACAGCTACAAAATTGTTCTTGATACAGTGAGGTTGTCAGCACTTGTCACTACGCATGTTGAGCCTGATTCCTTGACTTCATTTGAGACCTCTCTGGGAAAAACAGAAGTAACATAACGGGGAAACGTTATTCCTCTAAGGTTTATTTTTGAGGACTACTGTAATACAGTGCTTAAAAGCCTCACAGGAATGGCACAGAGTTTACACTATTTCCTCTTGGCGTGCTGAAAGGTGAAGTGTGGTGCTGCTTGTACAGCCTTGTTTCTCGATAGCCCATTTAAGGCTTTAGTGTTAACTTAAACTTCTTAGCAAGCTTAAGTACAGCATCACATTTTATTTGGTTTTGCAAATGTCTGGAACTTTTCATGTGGAATTAGCAGAGCTCAGTCTTAAAGCCTAATGAACTCAGATAAAACTCAGCAGGACGTCCTGCTAGAAACTAATTTTTTTTTGTGCAAAGACAGCTCTTTGGCCTCCTTTTTTTGCATTGCGTTTGTTGACTTGTCTCAGAGGCTGGTAACTATCAGCTCTCTTATTGATCTGCACTGGAGTCACTTGAAAACATAATTCTGAAAGCAGCATTTCAGTGCCTCTCCTTGCTTGATCTCTTTGCGTGGTGAACTGTGGCACAATTTTCCAAGCACTAGGCTGAAAATCAATGCATTTTTTATGGACAATAATACAGATATTTTTTAAGTCTTTACATCTGCCTAGCTGTATGTGAGAAAACTCTCTATATGTTACACGTTCTGCTTTACTAACACCTATCCTAGAATTCACATCCCTCCACTCTAATTTAGCTACAAATTGATTTTTAAAGTATCACATTTAATAGCCTTTGGGGTTTGATGCGCAAACTATTCTGACGTCTATTCATAGATCCTTATAATGGGACCCACTCCAGTTTATCCCTTGAACTGTCAGGCTCTCCGGGAAATAATAGCTCCTGACAGTTGTAGAGTTAAAATATAGGATTAATGATCAGCTTTTAACGTGCAAATGGGGTATTCAGCTTTCCTTTTACTCATCTTATTTAATGCAAATTCACTATTGGAACAGGTAGCTGGAGTTTCTCCTCTAACTAAACAGAGATTAATCTATCAGGGTAAATTCCTGAATCAAAATAGAAATTCAGATACATACCACAGAGTAAATACTGGGCTGCCTCATGACCAAGTATTTTTTGCCCTGCCAAGCTCACAATTTATTTTTAAGGTTTCAAAACCTCTCTTTCACACAAAAATAAATATAGCAATGCATTGCATCAAGCAGTTTAACCAGCAGGAATGAGTCTGCCCTTCTCTATTAAATACAACTGTAAAAAGCTCTGATTTAATTGTTTACAATAGGTCCACACATTCTGCTACCTGCTCTTAGTAAAAAGCAAAAAAGTACAAAAGTGAAGTAAAAAAATGATGGAGCAATTCGTATGTTTTCATTAGGAGATTAATAATGTGTTTGAGACACTATGTCTTAAGAATTGTATGGTAATTTTCCATTGTGGCATCCTACCAAAAAGCTACCTATGTATACAGAATTACACTATTTGTTTTGAAAATTTTATATATTAATTGGAAAAATACACTTTAAAGTAGGATATAATAGGAAGCATTTGTCCATTATGCTCTGCAGTGACAGCCAGTGCTTATATCAAAACAGTGGAGCATGGGAAGGAGACATTGGATTAGAGTGAGATTTAGTGAACCTTGCACCTTTCTTAGAGTATCTGAAAGAAAAACGATTTGACTGAGAGTTAAATGCAAGTCAAACAATATAAAAATAAAACAAACACTGAGTCGTTCTGAAAAATCTTTTTTTTAAGCCAGTCACACACCTGTCCATGCATCCCTCGTAAGAACCGCCTTTCCCAAGCACATGAAACAGAAAGGTGCTCCTCAAAACATGAGGCCTAATCTCTGCAGTACTTGAGTGCCTTAGACTGACAATAAAGCAGAATGATGCCTGTTGTCTGCACTGATTCCTCTGAAGGAGAGCACAGCCGGCACATGGGAGTGCACTGACGAGTAAGAAGAGCAAAAGCGTGCAGCATATCACATACATGTGGCTTCATGTGTCCTGTTACTAATGCTTATATCTTTGTGTACATGCTTTAACACAAAATCAGGAAAGAATACACTTACATTGTATGGGAAAACTGGTTCAAACAACTTCTAAAAGCCCTCCACTGGATACTATTAATTTCTAAAAAAGCAAAGCAATATATCAATAATAATGCTTAAGAAATATAAGCTACATTTAAATTAACCTTGCAAACATTGCTTATAACATATTTTGCTATTCTGTGTCTCATTTTCCACAAGCCTTCTAGCTTGTATTCACATCTGCGCAAAGTCAAAACAGCAGCGTAAAACAGGAATGGTTCAGCCAAGAATCAGTGGTTGCAGACGTGCTAATTAATATATATTTAATAGCCATTGCAAGCAGAGGGTCTCTAAATTGACTAAACTGTGATCCGACACTGCATAGGCCACAGGCTGCTCAAGCTGCACTCTGCAATCTCTGCCCCTGACAGCAGCTTGCTCTGCTGTGTCCCTCCCACTGTACTGTCCTCGCAGTGTAGTAGGATGGAGAGGGGGTCTGATCCCCTAGGAAAGGAAGTCAGGAATGATAAAACAGACAAGTAAATAGGAAATATAAGAATAAATCATTGCTCTCCCAGAGGTTCAGTTCTCTCTCCCAATTTGGTTGGGCAAACAATGCCAAGGACATAAACTTTGTCATGGCAATTGGGAGAGGAGGCTGCTGGTGGCAATGCTGTAAAGTTACTCAGTAAATCGCTCCAGAAGAAATGGGAATATTGCAAATTGAGGGAGCTGCATTCCATGAGGCAGCAAGGAAGCTATGACTCCTTCTCCAGCCCCTTTGCCAGCACACAGTTCCAGTTGCCTGGGACAGAATGGTAGTGCCATTTTTTCCAGCATAAAGTATTGCCTGTGCTGCAGCACACACACAGTAAGGCCACTTGTCCTCAGACCTGGAGCTTTCAGCATCCCAGGGTTTATGGTCTGGGCTGTCTGCTGAAGGTCTTCAGCTTGCAAAATGGTTGTTGTGCTTAGTGAAATTTAAACCCACAGGTTTTAAATTATTTGTCAGTTTCTTTGTGTTTTGAGAGAGTTTTCTCTGGAGATACATTTTTAGGTAGAGAGATTTTTTCTTAAATTTTCTGCAGAACCTTAGAGCACACTTAACTGAAAATTTTAATGAGAATTTAGACCTTCCATTTATCTGGTTTCCTCAGTAAAAACTTTAAGTTATTTGTGGTTAATCTGATTTCTCTACTATAGCCTCTAAACTTTAATATTTCTTTTCCGATTTGCTTGCTCAAAATTTACAGAGGCTGCCGAAGGCACAGCTCACAACCAGGCAGAAAAGTTCTCACTAACTCAGGGGGCAGAGCTGAACAGAGCTTAGGATTCAACTAAGGAAGGGGAACATCACTGAAAAGTAGAAAGTGCTCTTCATGCCAGAGAGGCAATTTGGGTGTTGGAGGAGGCAAGCTGCAGGCAGCCCTGAAGGCTCCTCCATTTGAAGCAACCTAGAAATGCAAGCCCCTCCCAGCTATTCTCAACACATCAGTGCACTGAAATAAAATTTAATTTAATTTAATTTAATTTTAAAAAAATAAATGAATTGGAGTGTGCTTAGTGTTTTGCTGAGCCTGGCTTTCGTGACTAATGATTGCAGAAAAAAGGGATGGAACTGTGGCAGGAGGATCCATTAATGGGTTTGAAGGCCCACCTGTCTCCCCTCTTTCCCCAGAGGCTGCTCTTTTTATCAGCTAGTAGCCTAAAATGAAGTCAGGATTGGAAACACACAGAAAAATTGAGTTTGAACCCCCAGGGTTGAGAGTGGGACCCCTGGCTCAGCCCCAGGCAACTCCTGCTAGCCCACACAGAATGGCTGTGCCTGCATGGCTGAAGTGAGGCCTACTAGGCCACTGTTTTGTCCTGCAGCCCTTAATTTGCCCTCCTGTTTGATTTTCTTCTTGTTGTTTGTATCACTGTTCTTTTGCTTAGGTTTTTTGTTTTGTTTGCCTGTTTGATTTTGCTTTGTAATGTTTGTATTTTCTGACCTTGTCTAACTTCCCTATGGCTATACAAAATCTTTTGGACACTTTCCCTTTGGGCCAGAAACCCTGACAAGTTCAGCAAAGGCTGACGTTTAATGGATTCACCTAAATTCTTTACAATTTGAGTTTAAAGTGTCTCAGGCTTCAGTTGCAGCCCAGCCAGGATCACAGGACAGCAAAGTGTGCTTAAGAGTGGGCTGTTTCTGTTTGCCTGCCAGTTTATGTGCTCTTCGGACATAAATACAGACTCAGACTCCATCCCAGCCAGCGCTGTCTTCTGGTGGTACAAACCCTGAATGGGGACCCCTGGGGTGGAAAATCAGATTGTAGATGAATTTACCATAACCAAAACCCTCTGTAAGCAATAGCACAGAGAAAAGCAAATCTAATAAAGTGAGATGGGACAGATGACAGGGCAATTGGATGCTTTGGTTGCAGAGAAGTGCTGCAGTTTTGTGCAGCTGAACGGATGGGCTTTCATTTGCACATTTACTAAAAAAGAAAACACCTATAAAACCAATAACCTGCAGGGAGACTGGAAAACAAATAAACAAACAGCCCCCCTGGGGATTCCGTCTCTCTCTTGTCCCTCCACCTTGTTATTTTTAAAAGAGGAGCAAAGGGGCAAAAAGCAATCCTTTCCATTGCAGACAGTAAATCTAGTGAAACAATGGGATAAAGAGTTGAGAGGGGAGAAAAGGGGAGAGTGAAAATAATGGGGTCATGAAAATTAAAAGATTTGGCCAAATCTGACCTCTGTTTCAATGTAGTTTTAAATCAGCAGAATTATATCTGGCATGAATTTATCCGACTAGCTTTTCAGATTTTTTTTTTTAAAAGAAATATTGTCAAAGAAACTCAGTTCATCTGGCAGAATAAAAAGATGTAGAAGGAAAAGTATGTTTTATTCTTCCTTGTAACAGCTGTTAAACTTCAGTGTGCAAAATCACATATAGGATAAAAAAAAATCTGCCTTAAAATCCTACTATCCCTTTCATTTAAACTGAGAAAGAGCTCACAATAAGTCTCAGTCAAAAACGTCCAACTTTGCCATCCCCAGGCAGAGGAAAATCAGGCTTGACATTGGTATTACTGAGGCTAAAAGAGATAGCATAGTTTTCCTCTTCCCTACTTTATAAATCAACACTTTTACCATACAAATTTATACTGTGTGGGTGTGCACGCGTATTTATAAAAGAAAAGGTCACAAATGCCTTTTGTGGAAGCCTTTTTTACATTGGGTTTTAAAATCAGTCAGGACTAAACACTGGGCTGCAGGAGCTGCTGCTCTTCCTATTACATAGCCTCTAGCATGACACATCAGGACAGTTTCCAGGTAGTTTAAAGTGATGGAGCAAGCTGCACCCCTACCCCTTCCCTGGGACATGTCCCATGGAGTGCATTAGCATTGCTGCTTATCTGACTCCTTCCTGAGCCAATTTAAACAACTTGCCATTTTTTGCTGGCTTACTTACTTTTCAGCTGGTTTGAGACTTAAAAGTGAGACGTGGGGAAGACAAGGAAGCACTGGGGCCAACCAGAGGTCAAAGTCTGGAAACACATCACCAAGTCTAAGATGAAGATGATAGTGTTTCTTGTACCAGCCACCTTCAGTTTCTCCCAGTCTCACCATTTATTTCCAATAATTTCACCTGGACTGGGAAATCCAACTGAAGGCTGTCCAGACAGATTTGCTGCCCACTCACTGGGCAGATATGCCATCATAGCAGAAGTTTTTAAAGAGCAGAAGCAAGAGCAGACAAAAGGCAAAAGTATTCAGGGACAAGGATGCACGGCTCCCTAAAAAAAACCAACATTGCTTATACAGGACCTGCTTTGTGAGGAAGCAGTATCTCTGGTCAGGAATTTTCTGATAAAAAAAGTTTGGTACTGAAAAAAAAATCAATTCTTAAATCCAATCTCCTTGTTGCAAAAATGGACTAACCAAAGGGACAGGTTTCAGTTCACTCCTCTCCCATCATTCAGTGCCTAGTGTGTGCTCAGCAGTCAGTAATTATCAACTCTAAAGCCAACAAGAATGATGTCATTTTCAGTTCATCAAATACCAGGTATCCCAAGTGTGTCCTTCACCAGAAATGTTGAAGTTCTGAAGTCCATTTTGAATTTTGGCTTTGGTGGGAGGGTAGTAACTTTGGGACTAAAGACATCTGAAAACTCAAAACGCATCATGGAATAATGGCTTTCTGACAGCTTCTGCAATAAGCCACCAACATGAGTAATAGTTGGCACTTAAGAATCTGGGTGACAATTGGATATTTTTTCCAAACAATAAGTTTCTGTGGATTACCTCAAGGTAAAGCATGTTGAAGACATCACATTACCCACATGCTGGATGCAGGCACTTTGACCACACCATCTTGCAATAAGGGCTGATTCTGTATAAGAATGCCATGAATACATAACCTGTTGCACAACATTGTTTTTAAGTCAGATGGCAAAATAGATGAGATCACAATATGATGCAGAGATCACGTGGTAATTCTTGCATAGTCTTACTGGATTTATCCTGAGAAGTTACTGAGGCTTTCTGCAGAGATTATATAATAGCTGTATTGAAAATAGGCAAGCTTTTCTAATAATACTGCTAAACAAATCAGGATTTTCCAATACCCAAACAAAGCCTGATTACACTCATTGAAATACTTATGTCAATATTTATTAACTAATATCAAAATTACTGTCATCTCATTTTTGCAGTTAGCCAGAAAATCATTAGGTACCCCTTTTCAAAAATCATCGACTTTTCCTTAGCACAGAAAACTCTATTATCTGTCTTTATAAAATATTTATGTATTTCCCTGACATTCTCATAATATCCCTAGGAGAACAATCAGCCTTTCTTTTGCTGAAAACAAGACAAACCTTTTCTCCCTAAAAATATAATTAATGAATTAAATATGAGTGAAATTAAACCAGAGAAGTAAAAAAGCTACTGCCTATTCATCTCCCATGCCAGTGGGTAAAGTGGGTAATTTCCTCTTCTTTAGGAACAATCGTGGGGGTCTGTGGTATAACAGCTTTATTATTATTATTAGGAAAAAAAAAAAAAAACAAATGCTCCTTTAAGAAGATGTCTTGAAGTGTCACTGAGGGGCAAATTGTTATTCATTTCACACCCGGTAATATGGAGAGTGTTACCAGGCTGTATGGACTGAACTCCACACTGATTCACAGCTTGTTCTGTGCCCTCGGTTGGTTGTGCCACCATTTCTCCACGAGCAGCAAGCCTCCCTGCTGATGTCCATCCAGGGCAGGGCTAATTTCAGAAGTGATAAAGCACCCACGTTTTAATTAGAAGTCGCCAAAGCTCCATACGATCTGAAGGAAATGTCATGTTTTCATGTTACTGTAATATTATTTGATGCTTATTTCCCAGCTGTACCTGTTTTCTAAAGGCTGATGTGTCAGCTTGCATCTCACTGTTTGCATTTTCACCAGTAGTCGTTTTGTAAGAGCAGAAGATAAAAAGGGAAAACCCCCGCTATCCCTGCAGGAACCATATCAACAATGCCAGCTGTTTAGTTCACAATTTCTGCCTTTGTTCAAACTTTTAGCATGCAGTTGGCTTGTTGCACTTCTTGGTGTACTTAGCTGCATTGCCATGGTAATAGAGAAAAAAAAACATGATGATGCAGATTTGGAAAGAAAGGAAGAAAAAAGGTAGAACTCCACTGTCATGTCAAGGCTTGATGAGGTCGGAATTGGCTAATTTATCTGTGAAGTTAAGAGACATTCAATTTGAAGGATCAGAGAGGTTAAAAGGAATCTCAAAGTGGAAAATTTCCAATTCATAAATATACAAAGGTGCCTACCGTGAGGATCTGTATTTTCCTAAATTGGGTCAGATAAGTCAGCCTTTACTCAGACAGGATGTCCAATAAAAATCCTTGACTAAGAGGTGGAGAATTGAGCTAGCACTTTTTAAGCAAACACAGTAGAGATGTTAAGATACGGCATCTGTTTTTTGTATTTAATTAATTTTTATATATATTTACATATACATATATTTACTTTGAAAAACATGATTTTCATATAAACAATTAACTAGTCTAATTTCTATTTGTATGTTATTTATATAAAATAGTAATAAAACTAGACATTTTCCCAACATTTCTGGCTATTTCTTTTTCCTTTGAATCCTTTTAGTTCAAGTATTTGCAATTCCAGCATCCTACTGTGGTGCTATTTCAACTCAGGCATCTAGATATCAGCCCACATGGGCAGAACAGCACAAGAGTTCCACCAGAGAGTTCAAAGGCTAATCTTGCAACCATTTACTCATGTGAATACCTTTAAACACAGTAACATATAACTCTAGTGACAGCATTACTCTTAGAGAAATTGAATCTTTCAAATGCTTGCACAGTTGAATAAATTTCTGCACCTGAGTAGTCTTCTTCTGTGAAGATACTGCTTGTGTCCAGCTAACCACATGCACATACATTTCCATGGAGGAGGAGTTCCCCAGATGATGATTCTGGGGGTTTATGAGAATACACTGTATTGACCACAGTATCAATAATGTGTTTTGCATCTGATCAGGACATTAGCAATGTGTTACAATTCAACAAGCAATACTGATGAAATGTAAATCTAAATTTTAAAGAAAATGTAGACTTTACATTCAGCAGGGATTTTTTACATGAAAATGTCTCTTTAAAAATTCACTGCATCTAGATCAGTAAATATAAATAAAACATGTGAAGAATATTAATCTTAGTAAAATTGAAGAAGCAAGCTGTCAATGACTGTCAGACATGATATGAACTGACAGTTTCATGGCTTACGGTCTGACACCAGGATCATTACCATCTATTACCTGTCTGTTTCTCTATGAAAATACCTACAGGAAATAAGAGGTTGCAGTTTGCAGGCATGGGTGGGAGCGGGGATAGGAGAAGAGCAGTGAAAATGGAAGCCTAATGACAGCTGTGAAACATATGTATGCAACATTCATTGGGATTAATCATCAATCTTAAGGAATGTCTTACGTCATTCATTATCATCATTACCGGAGAAAAGCTTTAAAACAGTATCCATCTCTTGCAGATCCCACTCCCCCTCCTCAATCAAACTCAAAAAACAGATCCAGCCCTCTTCCTCTTAACTATTGACTGCCACGTACACAAAACATACAGATGAAGGTTTAGTTCTGTTCATGTATTGATAGAGCTCACAGAAAAGGGTTAGAGAGTATCTGCAGATCCTCCTGCAAAGGGATGCTGCAGCCTTTCCCAGTGCCCTGTTGCTCAGGCTCCCTGATAGCCTTGGGAGTCTCTAGGTGTATCTGGTGCAACCATCAGCAGAAATGACTCCAGGGCAGGTGCTTCTGCAATGTTGCAGGCGCATCCTAGGACAAGCCATCCTGATAGGGGTTGATTTTTCACTGGGACTATGTTGTGAGAGGATGGCTGGAGTCACAGAAGCACCATGTATGTTTCATTTGGGTTCCCAGGATGCTTAAAGTTTATGTGAATATTTATGTGACTGGGGAAGAGCTGCTTGGGAACACTACTGTTCTTGGCAGTCCCTTTCCATGGATTTAACCACCAAAGAGCTTACCTCACACTTCTGAGTCCCACTGCGGGTTAAATATAGTGTGTAGAAGCGTGGTCAGCAGGTTGAAGGAGGTGATCCTGCCCCTCTACTCTGCGCTGCTGAGACTTCACCTGGAGAACTGTGTCCAGATGTGGACTCTTCAGTACAGGAGAGACATGGACTGGCTGCAGCACATCCAGAGGAGGGCCACAAACATGGTCCAAGGGATGGACAGGCTGAGAGAGCTGGAGCTGTTCAGCCTGGAGAAGGCTCCAGTGAGACCTGAGAGTGGCCTTTCAGTATCTAAAGGGGGCTTTAAGAAAGAAAGGGATAGATTATTTAGCATAGTCTGTTGTGATAGGACAAGGGAAAATGGTTTCAAACTAGAAGAGGAGAGATTTAGATTAGATATAAGAAATTCATTTTTTACAGTAAGGGTGGTGAGGCACTGGCACAGGTTGCCTATAGAGGTGGTGTATGCCCCATCTCTGGAGATACTCAAGGTCAGGCTGGATGGGGCTCTGAGCAACCAGATGTAGCTGATGTAGGAGTTCCCTACTAATTAGAGGAGTTGGACCAGACGGCCTTTAAAGGTCTCTTCCAACTCAAACAATTCTATGATTCTGTGATTTTATGACTCTTCTATTGAACAGTGATGATGCCCACAGGGACCTACAGAAAAGACAGGTCAGGTCCATAACCAGACACTGAACCAACCACCTTTTTGTACTCATATTGGACAACTAGATGCACAAAGCCACTGAACTATTTGCATCAGTCATAACAGCATGTGGACAGTGGGGTTAACATGCACGAAGTCTCCACAATGCCACTCCACCGCCTTCCTGAAGGAATACCTGGTATTTTAAAGAAAGCTGGCAGCAGTGCATGTGAGAAACACAATAAGGCTCATTTAAACTCTACAGAATAACCACAATAGTGCTTGCAAGCAAGTCAGAATTCTGTTATCTTAATTTTGGAATGTGCAGAAATGAAGATGTTGAAAAATTCAGCTTTTGTCACATCAAACCTACAACTGCACCTTCATATGCTGTACGGAGCCATGTCACAGACACCGGCCCAGTGTTTCCACCTTCCTAGGTTGGGTGGCTTGGCCACAGGAATCTAGGCTTTCGTAAGACTCCTAGGTAGTTTTTCCTGAATAAATGCAAACTAAAATAATACACAGTTGGGTGAACAGCGTAATATTTTCTATTAAATTTTGCTCAGTATTAAAATGAGTATCCTTTTCTCCCATGCTGGAAATCTTCATAATTCCATGTCATAAACATTCATGCAAGAAAATAGTACTAGTACATATTTATGGAAGATTTTATGCACATACATACTGTGGACTTTCATTTTGAAATGTATTTCTTGTGAGGCTTCAGACAAGAAACCTGATGAAGGTTGCATTCATCCACTCTAGGAGAAGAAATAATGCCATGTGACAAATCACCATCAAAAAATGCAGCTCTGTTGGCAAGTATTTAATATTAGCTAGAGAATGAAAAACAGCTCACAGGGAGAATCTTTGCAACATTTATCAAAAATTTTAATAACAAATACATAAAAAATAATGAAATCTCCTAGCTATAGCTTGTTAAAACTTGACTGAAACTCAGAATTTCAGCAGAACATTTCATTAAAATTACAGCTGCCAAACAAAACTAAAATACATTGTTAATGATAATTTATACAGCAGAATTTCATGCTTTTTAACTAGTTCCATCAACTCAACTACTGGAAAAAATCCACAGTAGCAAAATAGATTCCTAAGGACTCCCTCTGTTATACAACTGAATGTAAAGAAAATGAGTGTACCAATAGGAAGTAGATTCCCTGACCCTATGCAGCTTGCTTTTATTTTAACAAGTACAAAATCTGACTTGGAAAGTGTTTCTCACTTGATAACTTCCAAACAAAACAAAACAAACAAACAAACAAAAAAAAACAACACTGAAAAGTAAAGAGGAAGAAATGTGTATACACTTTGTCTAGTGACAAGAATATTACCCAGATCTTTACGTTTATTTAAAACCAAGTAGTTATTTTATATTATATATATTATATGGTAAAGTACTCATTTTCAGTTCTTCCTCAAGTACAATTCCCACTGATAATTATTTATAGTTATTTCTAGAGTAGTAGTAGCTACAGCCTGCAGCTACAATCTCTAAACTCCTTACAGAAGGCACTTTTACAAAATATAATGGGAATCCTTGTCCGTAAGAGTTAACAGACTAACTGCTAACTTCAAATTGAGGAAACTATGGCTTCTAATTTCGTATTTGCTGAGGATACAATAGAGTCAACATTATGATAGGCATCAAGTGCAACAAAGGTAATTTCCAGAGGTGTACTAGCCCATACTAGAGCCCAAACTAGCAAAAATTACACAGTCTATTATGTAGATCCCCTCTCAGAACACAGATGCAGTAGATTTTAGTGTGGGTTTAGCAGGCAGGAACTCAGTACCCATCATACTTCATAACATTATCATCGTGTTCTAGAGCAGATATTAGAGAGTTTGCACTTGCTATTGCCCTGCATGCAGGTGGAGAATGTTGAAGTTGTCAATACTCTCACTGTCATTGTCATTGCAGAGAACATACAGAATTCTTAAGATATTAAAAAATGGATGCACTTAATTTCCATTTATTTACCAAACTATTGAGCCCTTTGGGACAACAAATGGACAAGTTTCTCAAGACTTTGGCCATTTTAAATGGAGATTTCTTCCATGTTGACAGGGGTCTCACTCAGGCAGTGACTGTAGTCTTTCCTGTCCCTCTTCACCTCCACCCCTGGTGCCAGTCGTGATACACTTACTCCACGTAAGTCTATCTCCTAGGGCTAGGAATTTGGCCTGGGGATTGCAAACAGGTGTTCACAGATCATAGGATCATAGATGCGTACCATATCCCAAGTTGAAAGAGGCCCACAATCCAGCTCCTGCCTCCACACAGGATCAGCCAAAATTTAAACTCTACAGCTATATCCAAATGCTTCTTGAACTCCAGCCCTCGGGGCCGTGCCCACAGCCCTGTGCAGCCCGTTCCACGCCCACCGCCCTGTGGTGCAGACCCTGTCCCTAACCCCCAGCTGCCCCTCCCCTGACACAGCTCCATGCCGTTCCCTCGGGCCCTGTCGCTGTCACACAGAGCAGAGCTCAGCGCTGCCCCTCCGCTCCCTGAGAGGAGCTGCAGCCGCCATCAGGCCTCCCCTCTGCTCTGCACTGAACAAGCCCTGTAAAATCACCAAAATCACTGCTCTTTCTGTGCCAACGTGCCAATGAATGCAGCACGGAGCATGCCTGTCTCAGAGAACAGGGGATATTAACAGCGCAATCTGGAACTGGAGATTGTGTCATGTCAGCTGAAGTCTGAATGTCATCTCACTGCAGGTGGTACCACACGGGGGGTTCCATGTTGGCAGCCACATGAAATGTCACCTCTCTGTGCCAGCTGGCTCGCCTGTCCTTGCTGATGGCACCAGCTGTGTATTCCTGCAGACACCGAGGCCTTCTGTCACCACACTGTGAGGGAATGTGCTGCTGTGCGCCTGCTCAGTGCCTGAGCACGTGCAATGGCTCTGTGTGCACAAGCACATAGGCTGTGTTCAGCACCACTGTGCTGTGCTGCGCAGCTCAGTTGCTGTGCACCTTCCCCACTTGGGTGTTGTGGCAATGCTTCACAGTGATTAGGAAAATCATAAAAACTGAAGTTGATGTACTTGCCACAACCACACTGCATTTCCCACTCCTCAAATGACATGGAAAGGATGGGGTGTGTATGATGGACAGGAGTCTGAAGACGAGCAAGTGAGAGGAACAAGTTAGAATCATAGAATCACAGAATCATTAAAGGTTAAAAAAGACCATTAAGATATCTAAGTCCAATTGTTGATCCATCACCGCCATACTACTAAACCATGCCCCTCAGTGCCATGTTGACTGTTTTTTTGAATGCTTCAGGGAAGGTGACTCCACCACTTCTCCATTTCAATGCCTCACCATGCTTTTTAAGAAGAAATGTTTCCTAATATCCATTCTGAACCTCCTCTGGTGCAACTTGAGGCCATTCCCTTTCATCCTAGAAAGTGCTTGGTGTGGGAAAAGGAGTCTCATTGCACTGCCTTGTGTCGTAACCTCTGCTACATGAGGAGCCCTCAGCTATCACATCAGCTGGAGGAGACCTAAAACCTCTGATCTGTTCTCTTCATGGCCTCCTAGAAGTCCCTTTGCCACCAAGGGAGCATGTGACAGATCAGTTACTTCCGTGCTGCCACAGCCCAGTGACCTCATTTGTTTACAGCCAGTTGCAGCATGCCCACACTGTGGCATAATGCGTCCTGGCTTCGGTGGGTAGGATTGTTTCTAGGCACCCCAACTGTGAAGGGCATTTGGACTGCAGGATGCCAGCAGCTCGCAGCCAGCCTAACAAGGAAAGGGGATGCATTGGCTCTGCAGGGTAAGATTTCAGCTGTGAGCATCTGCTGTGATGTGCAGATACTTGCTGGCAGGAACTGCTGGAAGAATTTTCTTATGGCCCAAAAAACCTCCTTGTGACTTTCTAAAGATAAGCATTACATTGCCTATTCCTTTCCCCAAAACCTCAGCCTCCCCATCTCCACAGAACTTCATAATTTTGTTCTGTAGCCAGTACCAAACCCTGCAATGATGTACATTAATAATACAGGGAGGGAACTGAAGTTCATTAATGGTACTTTTTTTTTCCCCCTCAAACTGAGCCCACAAATTATCTATGGCCTCATCACTTGAGTCTGTCCAAAAGCTCTGTGGCCAAGCATGTGGCTGCAGAGATGAATACCTAAGCAGGCAGGAAAAATATCATTCTGTCTACATTTTTAAATTCTGTATTGAGGTCAGTATGAAGCTGTATTTTTTCCATGCTTCTAGAGTGCTCACATCTGCATCACATACAGCACAGAGGATGTCCTGGCTCAAGCAGTACTCTCAATTCCCCTTATATAGATTTACCGAAAGAGTTCAGCTGTTCCCTCATGCCTGGGCTCAAAGCACAATCCAATGTCACAGACAGCAGTCGAGCAGCTCGAATCACCCCTCCCATGCCCTAACTCTCCCAGTGAAAAGATTAGATGTGCTGATTAGGCTGGTGCCACTTAAGTGCTAATACGCGTATGTTTTTCACTGTTAGCTAATTCCAAATGTATTTTGATTTTATCGTGTGGCTCTTGGGTTGGCTGCCATACATAGAATTCAAAGCCAGAACAGTGAATTTTCAAGGTGCTTTAAAGCAAATGGAAACAAGATGATAACATCAAGTGCTGTGGTAACCTTAGCCTCATTCTCCTTCCCACAGTGAATATCCAAATATCATGTCCCCAAACTCAACAAGATGCACTGCTGCTATTACAAAGCTTTCATTTAAAGCTTTTCAAAATCTTCCATTTTAGTCCAAAATCTACTGTGCCATGTAAATCCCAAATCCTTACATGCAATTTATCAGCAGACAATAGATCAAAATAGTTATTGAAAGAGCTTCTGTGTCATCCGTGTGTTTTAAAGGTCACTTTGCTACTGATGAGAACTGCAGGACTCACTCGCACAGGGAGAAGCTAATTGCTCAACATTTCATGTCAGTACGCTCAGACTCTTCCAAGCTGTTCATTACCATTTCTACCCTGACTCTAATGGAATTATTTAACATTTAAAACCATCAGACACACTCAATCACACAGCTCTGCAGACATCGCCACACTGAAAATACCTCTTCTTCAAGTGCGGTGGACCAAATAAAGGTGTTCATTTCCCATTTTATATCAAGTCAGAAAAGTGCTGTGACTACAATAGCACTTTTCGTATTTCCTCAGGCCACTGCGAAGAATTAGATGTCTATCACATAATGCATATTTTCTAACATTGTCTTCCTCCACTTATCTGTCTGCCATTGGCACTCACTCTGAGTGTCAGTCGGTACCCGACGCAGTATCTGCCTCTCTCCCTCATCTCCCTGCCCTGGCATCTGTGAGTCATCTGTTTGACAACAGTGAGCTATTGACTGCTTTGTGTACACCACATGAGGGTGTTTCAAACTGTGTCAAATGCCAGAGTTAATTTGGAAGTCCTCCTGCTTGGAATGGAACCAACAGGCAAACAGTTACGTTCTTCCCATTGATGAAAATCGTACTGGGGCAACCTGGTACTTTTCAAAGCATGGGATGAAACATCACACACCAGAAAACAGATGGGAGAGGCGTTTCTAAGGCATAATCCAATGTTCCCTGAAATCAAATAATATTTGTGGTGACTTCCCCAAGCTTTGTCTTGTCCTTGAGGAATCATTTTAAATACAATGTGATTTTGTATTATTTCCATTAAAATCTGCTTAGATGGGATTAACTAATCATTATTCCCCCACAGAGCTTTTTAGAAGCTTTCCTTGGCTTATTACTGAAAGTTAATTGCAGAGTCAGGAAGCATTACCTGCTAACATAAACAATAAATACAACTAAACTTCTCCTTCATACACTGCTTCTTCTGGTGTTTGTGTACACACATCTTTCTGATGTTTGCTTGCTCTGATAAGTGATGGCTTAAAATCCAACAAAGACCACAGAATGTAATTAATACCCTGTTCTAGTTAGCAAGTTTAATTCCTGTAAACAGCTCTTAAAAACAAACACATAAATTAAAATGAAGCTGGAGCACTTGGCAAGGCTTTCTGCACAGCTAGAACAAGGGAAAATGCGTTGGGTGCGTATGAAGGTGGGCTGCTTCCCCAGGAAATCCCAGGTGGTGATGATCAGCAGTGAAGAGCTAATGATGGGCTGTCTGCCCCACACACGCCCTGGCACCAGGCCCACAGCCTACCCCCTGCCCTAGCTGCTGGGGCCCAAGCAGTAAGCTTTTAGAATCGTAGGATAACTATTTCCATTTGGAAGAGACCCACAAGGGTCATCGAGTTCAACTCCTGACTCCGCACAGGGACACCTAAAATTCAAACCCTATGTCTGAGAATGGTGTCAAAATGCTTCTTGAACTCTGGCAGCTCTGGGTCCTGGGCAGCCTGTTCCATGCCCACTGCCCTCTGGTGAAAAACCTCTTCCTAACCTCAACCTGAACACCTTGCTTTAACATTGAGCTTTCACAGAAGAGCTTTTATCTCACACTCCCATTGCCATCTGCAACCATCTGATAACTTAAACGGTGATGGTGGGCTGTTTTTTCAGGCCTCCAGAGCTGACAGAATTCGTGTCCCAGCTGAACAGTTTCAGCTCATGTATTGGGGCAGCTGGTGACAAAACAGAATGGCTTTAAAAGTGCAAGTTTCTTTTTTTTCTTTTTCCTTGAAAAGGATGAATTGGGAACACAATCACAACCCTTGTTCAACTGTATACATACATGCTTATCCCGGTAAGGAAAATATGAAGTCAAAGAGAAGT